>WNWK01004517.1:122500-138467 GCA_009830355.1 Cherax destructor | reverse complement strand
TTTCCCCTTTCCTTTTCCCCTTTTTCCCTTTTTTTTCCCTTTCCCCTTTTCCCTTTCCCCCCCTTTTTTTTTCCCCCCTCCTCCTTTTCCCTTTCCCTTTTTCCCCCCTTTTCCTTTTCCCCTTTTTTCCTTTTTTCCCCCCAAGAAACATAGAGAAGGATGGAACACAATGGAAACATTATACGTACACACATTCTTGGAGGAATCTCAAGGTGATTAAACCAGGTCTTTAAACCAGGTCTTTAAACCAGATGTTTAAACCAGGTCTTTCAACCAGATGTTTAAACCAGGTATTTAAACCAGATGTTTAAACCAGTTCTTTAAACTAGGTATTTAAACCAGGTGTTTATACAAGGTGTTTAAATCAAGTCTATAAACCAAGTCTTTAAACCAGGTCTTTAAACCAGGCGTTTAAATCACCAATGCTTGGAAATGTTCCAGTAGAAAGCAATGAAACTAATCTAATTCTCCCCTTGGTGCAGACGTCACTGTACCATGGCTAAAAGAATTTGTAAGTAACTCGCACTTTATGCTACATTTCTCTCCTTCCAGGGGCTGAGCCAGTGGCTTGATGATTGTTTAATTGAGGGTCGAAACGTCGCCTGAGGTTTCCTCTTTACAGCGCTGGTTAATTGTGACTTTTAACCTTCAGATATGAGACTCACTGACTGTAACTGATGTTGGTTAAATATTGGTGAGGTTAATGTTTATATGCAGGTGTAACTGATCTTTGAGTGGTGTGTGTGTGTGTGTGTACTCACCTAGTTGTACTCACCTAGTTGTGGTTGCAGGGGTCGATTCATAGCTCGTGGCCCCGCCTCTTCACTGGCAGCTACTGGGTCACTCTCCCTGTGCCATGAGCTTTATCATACCTCTTCTTAAAGCTATGTATGGAGCCTCCCTCCACTACATCACTTCCTAAACTATTCCACTTCCCGACCACTCTGTGACTGAAGAAATACTTCCTAACATCTCTGTGATTCATCTGAGTCTTCAACTTCCAACTGTGTCCCATCTCTGGAACATTTTGTCTCTATCCACTTTGTCAATTCCCCTCAGTATCTTATATGTTGTTATCATGTCCCCCCTATCCCTCCTGTCCTCCAGTGTCGTCAGGTCGATTTCCCTTAACCTCTCCTCGTAGGACATACCCCTTAGCTCCGGGACTAGTCTTGTTGCAAACCTTTGCACTTTCTCTAGCTTCTTTACGTGCTTGGATAGGTGTGGGTTCCAAACTGGCGCTGCATACTCCAGTATGGGCCTAACGTGCACAGTGTACAGGCTCCTGAACGATTCTTTGTTAAGATGTCGGAATGCTGTTCTTAGGTTTGCTAGGCGCCCATATGCTGCAGCAGTTATTTGGTTGATGTGCGCCTCAGGAGATGTGCCTGGTGTTATACTCACCCGAAGATCTTTTTCCTTGAGTGATTCTTGTAGTCTCTGGCCCCCTAGACTGTACTCCGTCTGCGGTCTTCTTTGCCCTTCCCCAATCTTCATGACTTTGCACTTGGTGGGGTTGAATTCCAGGAGCCAATTGCTGGACCAGGCTTGCAGCCTGTCCAGATCCCTTTGTAGTTCTGCCTGGTCCTCGTCCGATTGAATTCTTCTCATCAACTTCACATCATCTGCAAACAGGGACACTTCGGAGTTTATTCCTTCCGTCATGTCGTTCACAAATACCAGAAACAGCACTGGTCCCAGGACTGACCCCTGTGGAACCCCACTCGTCACCGGCGCCCACTCTGACACTTCGCCACATACTATGACTTGCTGCTGTCTTCCTGACAGGTATTCCCTGATCCATTGTAGTGCCTTCCCTGTTACCCCTGCCTGGTCCTCCAGCTTCTGCACTAATCTCTTGTGTGGGACTGTGTCAAACGCCTTCTTACAATCCAAGGATATGCAATCTACCCACCCCTCTCTCTCTTGTCTTATTGCTGTCACCCTGTCGTAGAACTCCAGTAGGTTTGTGACACAGGATTTCCCGTCCCTGAAACCGTGTTGGCCGTCGTTGATAAGCTCATTCCTTTCTAGGTGCTCAACCACTTTTCTCCTGACTATCTTCTCCATGACCTTGCATACTATACATGTCAGTGACACTGGTCTGTAGTTTAGTGCTACGTTTCTGTCTCCTTTTTTAAAAATTGGAACTACATTTGCTGTCTTCCAAACCTCAGGTAGTTGCCCTGTTTCGATAGATGTGTTGAAGATTGTTGTTAGGGGTACACATAGCTACTCTGCTCCCTCTCTCAGGACCCATGGAGAGATGTTATCCGGCCCCATCGCCTTTGAGGTATCTAGCTCAATTAGTAGCCTCTTCACTTCCTCCTCAGTTGTGTGTATTGTGTCCAGCACCTGATGGTGTACCCTACCTCTCTGCCTTTCTGGAGGCCCTTCTATCTCCTCTGTGAACACTTGCCTGATCCTCGACTGATTTAATTCTTCTCATTAACTTCACATCATCTGCAAACAGGGGCACTTCTGAGTCTATCCCTTCCTTTATGTGATTCACATATACCAAAAACAGTACAGGTCCTAGGACTGACCCTTGTGGAACCCCACTTGTCACAGGTGCCCACTCTGACACCTCGTCACGTACCATGACTCGTTGTTGCCTCCCTGTCAGATATTCTCTGATCCATTGCAGTGCCTTTCCTGTTACGTGTGCCTGATCCTCTAGCTTTTGCATTAACCTCTTGTGAGGAACTGTGTCGAACGCCTTCTTGCAGTCCAAGAAAATGCAGTCTATCCACCCCTCTCTCTCGTGTCTTACTTCTGTTACCTTGTCATAAAACTCCAGTAGGTTTGTGACACGGGATTTTCCTTCCCTGAAACCGTGGTGGTTGTCATTTATAAGCTTGTGTCTTTCTAGGTGCTCCACCACTCTCCTCCTGATGATCTTCTCCATGACTTTGCATACTATACACGTCAGTGACATGGGTCTGTATTTTAATGCCTCGTGTCTGTCTCCTTTCTTAAAAATTGGGACTACATTTGCCATCTTCCACGCCTCAGGTAGTTGCCCAGTTTCAATGGATGTGTTGAAGATTTGTGTTAGTGGCACACACAACATCTCTGCTCCCTCTCTAAGGACCCACGGAGAAATGATGTCCGGTCCCACCGCTTTTGAGGTATCGAGTTCACATAGCAGCTTCTTCACCTCCTCCTCGGTTGTGTGTATTTCATTCAGCACTTGTTGGTATACCTCCCTATTCTGAATTCCTGGAGTCCTTCCTGTCTCCTCTGTAAATACTTCTTTAAATCTCATGTTAAGCTCCTCACATACCTCTTGGTCGTTTATTGTGAACTCCCCACCTTCCTTCCTCAGCCTAATTACCTGGTCCTTGACTGTTGTTTTCCTCCTGATGTGACTATACAACAGCTTCGGGTCAGACTTGACTTTTGATGCTATATCATTTTCATATTGTCGCTGAGCCTCCCTTCTTACCTGTGCATATTCGTTTCTGGCTCTTCGGCTAATCTCTTTATTTTCCTGGGTCCTTTGTCTTCTGTACTTTTTCCATTCTCTATTACACTTAGTTTTTGCCTCCCTACACCTCTGGGTGAACCAAGGACTCGTTCTGGTCTTCCCATTACTTCTGTTTCCCTTGGGGACAAACCTCTCCTCTGCCTCTTTGCATTTGGTTGTCACATATTCCATCATTTCTTTTACTGGTTTTCCTGCCAATTCTCTCTCCCACTGAACGTCTTGTAGGAAGTTCCTCATGCCTGTGTAGTCCCCCCTTTTGTAGTTTCGTTTCTCCCTTCCTATTCCTGCTCCCTCCACTTGTAGCTCAACTATATAATCAAAACACAGAACTAAATGATCACTAGCTCCAAGGGGCCTTTCATATGTGATATCCTCGATGTCCGAACTACTCAAGGTGAATACTAGGTCCAGTCTTGCTGGATCATCCCCACCTCTCTCTCTGGTAGTGTCTCTAACATGTTGATGCATGAGGTTTTCCAGTACCACATCCATCATCTTGGCTCTCCATGATTCAGGACCCCTGTGGGGCTCCAGGTTTTCCCAATCAATCTTCTTGTGATTGAAAACTAGTAACTTCGCTCTCACCATGTGGGCTCTTCTGGCCACCTCGGCTAGTGTGTCTACCATTGCTCTGTTGCTCTCGTCGTATTCTTCTCTTGGCCTCCTGCAGTTCTGTGGCGGGTTGTACATTACAGCAATTAACACCTTATGGCCCTCAAACTGAATTGTTCCTACTATGTAGTCCCTTTCGCCCATTCCATCCATTCCTTCCACTTCCTCAAATCCCCACCTGTTCTTAATGAGCAGTGCAACTCCTCCTCTCCCTCTGCTCCCACTATCTTTCCTGAGGATTTAATATCCAGGTGAAAAGATTGCATCTGTTATCATCCTGGTGAGTTTCGTTTCTGTGAGTGCTATTATGTCTGGGGATGTCTCCTTTATTCTTTCATGCCACTCCTCACATTTATTTGTTATACCATCTGCATTTGTATACCAAACCTTCAACTTCTTTTCTAAAACCGTAGTCTGGGGGGTACGTTGGGGTTGGGAAAGTGGGAGATCTGATGGGGAATTATGGGTGGTTGGTGTGAAGGTGGAGTTTGTAATGTGTAATGAGTAGATTTGTGACACAAGATTTCCCGTCCCTGAAACCGTGTTGTCCGTCGTTGATAAACTCATTCCTTTCTAGGTGCTCCACCACTCTTCTCCTGATAATCTTCTCCATGACCTTGCATACTATACATGTCAGTGACACTGGTCTGTAGTTTAGTGCTACGTTCCTGTTTCCTTTTTTAAAAATTGGAACTACATTTGCTGTCTTCCATACCTCAGGTAGTTGCCCTATTTCGATAGACGTGTTGAAGATTGTTGTTAAGGGTACACACAGCTCCTCTGCTCCCTCTCTCAGGACCCATGGAGAGATGTTATACGGCCCCATCGCCTTTGAGGTATCTAGCTCGCTTAGTAGCATCTTCACTTCCTCCTCAGTTGTGTGTATTGTGTCCAGCACCTGAAAGTGTACCCTACCTCTCCTCCTTTCTGGAGGCCCTTCTATTTTCTCTGTGAACACCTCTTTGAATCTAATGTTGAGCTCCTCACACACATCGCGTCCTCAGCCTGATCACCTTGTCCTTGACTGTTGTTCTCCTCCTGATGTGGCTGTACAACAGCTTTGGGTCAGATTTGGCTTTCGCTGCTATGTCATTCTCGTATTGTCTTTGGGCCTCCCTTCTTACCTGTGCATATTCATTTCTGGCTCTACGACTGCTCTCCTTATTATCCTGGGTCCTTTGCCTTCTGTACCTCTTCCATTCCCTGGCACACTTGGTTTTGGCTTCCCTGCACCTTTGGGTGAACCATGGTGTGTGTGTGTGTGTGTGTGTGTGTGTGTGTGAGTGATGTCTCACACTCGCCACACCAACACAATCACACAGGATCAATACCACTACAGTATTCTTGTACTGTACGTGATTTAGTTATATTCGTGTCTGCCTTTGATGCCATCTCTTGCCATCCTTCTGTTGCTCCTCTCTTTCCCCCTACTCCCCTCTTTTCCCCTCCCTCTGTTGTGTCTTTCTCCTCTCTCTTCCCCTCTGACCTCTGATCTCATTATTGTGTTGACAAGACAAGACTTCTGCTGCAGTTGTTGAGTTTTCCTTTTTCCTTCTGGCCTCAACTCCTCTATTTCTTGACCTCCAGCTAATCAAGCTGTGGAAACGTATGGAGGCCAGGCTATACCATACCTCCGGGAGGGCAGGGAGGTTGTGAAGTGTGTTGGGTGGTGTGTGGAGTGAGGTGATGAGAGCTTTGGGAAGGCATAACAGACAACACACACACACTATGTTAAGGTTACCTGCTGACAAGGAGAGAACAACAGTCAAGTCGTCACTGCTTTAATCCAGACGGTTGAGACGAAGTTAGTATAGCAGAAGGATCTCTCCACACCCTCCCTCCCCATCTTCCGTGGGGGGCGAGAATTTATATTCCAAGTGTCCTGGGTAGTCTTCAGAACGACCACTCAACACACCAGTACCCAGGATGCCCTGGATAGTCTTTTAAGAACGACCACTCAACACACCAGTACCCAGGATGCCCTGGATAGTCTTTTAAAAACGACCACTCAACACACCAGTACCCAGGATGCCCTGGATAGTCTTTTAAGAACGACCACTCAACACACTAGTACCCAGGATGCCCTGGATAGACTTTTAAGAACGACCACTCAACACACCAGTACCCAGGATGCCCTGGATAGTCTTTTAAGAACGACCACTCAACACACCAGTACCCAGGATGCCCTGGATAGTCTTTTAAGAACGACCACTCAACACACGCTACCCAGGATGCCCTGGATAGTCTTTTAAGAACGACCACTCAACACACCAGTACCCAGGATGCCCTGGATAGTCTTTTAAGAACGACCACTCAACACACCAGTACCCAGATGTCCTGAGTAGTACAAGAAATTCCCTCAGAATTTCAGTGACAAGCACAAGTCACTGTGGGATTCCAGTTGCTTCCAGCCACCAGGTTCTTCCAGAGGATGCTGAAACGTTCCCCTTCAAACACGTCCCTCAAAAACACACTAAAGAACACCTCAACTAACTGACCTAAACCCTGATTAAATTAATTATGCTAAAGACAAACTAGTTAATGATCCAAGTCGGACCGAAACATCTTAAAGAAGTTTCGGTTACGAAAGTGCGGGTTATTTGTGTATGCTAAAGACCAGTTTATCAAGAGCATTCATAGTAATCTCCTCACTGTCACCATTATATTACAACGATACGTGCAAGATAAACCCAGAGACAAGCAGGAGTGCAGTCAGCACAATAAGGGAACACTGTATCAACATTCGTGGTCCCACATTATTCAACATCTTACAAGAGGATATCAGAAACACTGCTGGAACAAGTGTAGAAGTCTTCAGGAGGAAACTGGACAAGTATCTTCACCAGGTGATGGATATATGGGTCAGTGGGCCACCAGCAGCAACAGCCTGGTTGACTAGGTTGACGAACCTGGCGCATGACCGGGCTCCGGGAATAGAAAAACTCTCAGAATTCATCAAAGGTATATCAGGGGTAAAGGTAATGCACCATTGCAAGTGTTATACCAAACTCTTACACCAAAACCTCAATACATATTTCGTAAATCATAAATAAAACTGCAATATCAAAAAGGTTAAAGATTTCAAAACCCAACATTCTAGTTAACTAACCTAACTAAATAATTGTTCATTAGTTATATGTTCATTTTAAGGCTGCCAGACATGATCAGCAACACCTGGAGTTGTTTGTTGTGTGAGTCATGTCAAGTTGTCCACACAGCGCCTGGACACTGCCAGATAAACCGGTTTAATCCACGTTTGTATTGCATCTCTTGCAAAACAACCACAGGGGGAGTTAAATGATAGCTCTAGGCAATCAGGAAATGTTGATTACAACACGATATATATACAGGGGACCCCCGGTGTTCGTCGTGCTCCAAACTCGCCCTTTTATGTAAGTGTATTTTTGTAAATGTTTTTGTAAGTGTATTTTTGGGGGTCTAAAGGGACTAGTCTACTTTACATTATTCCTTATGGGAATAAATTCGTTTGGAAACAGCACTTGAACAGCATTCTGGAATGAAGAATGTTCGATTTCCGAGGGTCCATATATATATATATATATATATATATATATATATATATATATATATATATATATATATATATATATATATATATATATACAAGAGGAACACTTCATGATGACTCACCATCACAACTACAAGAGGAACACTTCATGATGACTCACCATCACAACCACAAGAGGAACACTTCATGATGTCTCACCATCACAACCACAAGAGGAAAACGTCATGATGACTCACCATCACAACCACAAGAGAAACACTTCATGATGACTCACCATCACAACCACAAGAAGAACACTTCATGATGACTCACCATCACAACCACAAGAGGAACACTTCATGATGACTCACCATCACAACCACAAGAGGAACACTTCATGATGACTCACCATCACAACCACAAGAGAAACACTTCATGATGACTCACCATCACAACCACAAGAGGAACACTTCATGATGACTCACCATCACAACCACAAGAGGAACACTTCATGATGACTCACCATCACAACCACAAGAGGAACACTTCATGATGTCTCACCATCACAACCACAAGAGGAACACTTCATGATGACTCACTATCACAACCACAAGAGGAACATTTCATGATGACTCACCATCACAACCACAAGAGGAACACTTCATGATGACTCACCATCACAACCACAAGAGGAACACTTCATGATGACTCACCATCACAACCACAAGAGAAACACTTCATGATGTCTCACCATCACAACCACAAGAGGAACACTTCATGATGACTCACCATCACAACCACAAGAGGAACATTTCATGATGACTCACCATCACAACCACAAGAGGAACACTTCATGATGACTCACCATCACAACCACAAGAGGAACACTTCATGATGACTCACCATCACAACCACAAGAGGAACACTTCATGATGACTCACCATCACAACCACAAGAGGAACACTTCATGATGACTCACCATCACAACCACAAGAGGAACATTTCATGATGACTCACCATCACAACCACAAGAGGAACACTTCATGATGACTCACCATCACAACCACAAGAGGAACACTTCATGATGACTCACCATCACAACCACAAGAGGAACACTTCATGATGACTCACCATCACAACCACAAGAGGAACACTTCATGATGACTCACCATCACAACCACAAGAGGAATCCTTCATGATGTCTCACCATCACAACCACAAGAGGAACACTTCATGATGTCTCACCATCACAACCACAAGAGGAACACTTCATGATGACTCACCATCACAACCACAAGAGGAACACTTCATGATGACTCACCATCACAACCACAAGAGGAACACTTCATGATGACTCACCATCACAACCACAAGAGGAACACTTCATGATGAGTCACCATCACAACCACAAGAGGAACACTTCATGATGACTCACCATCACAACCACAAGAGGAACACTTCATGATGACTCACCATCACAACCACAAGAGGAACACTTCATGATGACTCACCATCACAACCACAAGAGGAACACTTCATGATGACTCACTATCACAACCACAAGAGGAACACTTCATGATGACTCACCATCACAACCACAAGAGGAACACTTCATGATGACTCACCATCACAACCACAAGAGGAACACTTCATGATGAGTCACCATCACAACCACAAGAGGAACACTTCATGATGTCTCACCATCACAACCACAAGAGGAACATTTCATGATGACTCACCATCACAACCACAAGAGGAACACTTCATGATGACTCACCATCACAACCACAAGAGGAACACTTCATGATGTCTCACCATCACAACCACAAGAGGAACACTTCTTGACTCACCATCACAACCACAAGAGGAACACTTCATGATGACTCACCATCACAACCACAAGAGGAACACTTCATGATGACTCACCATCACAACCACAAGAAGAACACTTCATGATGAGTCACCATCACAACCACAAGAGGAACACTTCATGATGACTCACCATCACAACCACAAGAGGAACACTTCATGATGAGTCACCATCACAACCACAAGAGGAACACTTCATGATGCCTCACCATCACAACCACAAGAGGAACACTTCATGATGAGTCACCATCACAACCACAAGAGGAACACTTCATGATGACTCACCATCACAACCACAAGAGGAACACTTCATGATGACTCACCATCACAACCACAAGAGGAACACTTCATGATGTCTCACCATCACAACCACAAGAGGAACACTTCATGATGTCTCACCATCACAACCACAAGAGGAACACTTCATGATGAGTCACCATCACAACCACAAGAGAAACACTTCATGATGACTCACCATCACAACCACAAGAGGAACACTTCATGATGACTCACTATCAGTCATTGCTTAGTCATGATTTTTTATCTACTAGATCCCGCTGGAGTAAACCAAATGTAGTTATAAGTCGTTTCTGCCTAGCGCTGAGCACACGGTGGGTCGAGCCTGCAGTACTCCAGCTAAACACACGGTGGGTCGAGCCTGCAGTACTCCAGCTGAGCACACGGTGGGTCGAGCCTGCAGTACTCCAGCTGAGCACACGGTGGGTCGAGCCTGCAGTACCCCAGCTGAGCACACGGTGGGTCGAGCCTGCAGTACTCCAGCTGAGCACACGGTGGGTCGAGCCTGCAGTACTCCAGCTGAGCACACGGTGGGTCGAGCCTGCAGTACTCCAGCTGAGCACACGGTGGGTCGAGCCTGCAGTACTCCAGCTGAGCACACGGTGGGTCGAGCCTGCATTACTCATGATCACCCACACGGGCTCTGTCCTTCTGGCTCTGTCTCCTTAACTAGATTCACTTAATAAGGTTAACCTGTACTCGCCTATATGTGGTTGCAGGGGTCGAGTCACAGCTGCTGGCCCCGCCTCTTCGTGATCAACTAGCAGTGTATATTGTAAACAGTATACATATATATAACCTTACTGATGATAGTTTATGAATAAAACCACGGGTTTTTATTACTTCTGCATTATTAAACTTGGTTGGTTTAACGGGGTTTAAAGCCTATCTACTACACGAGGGTCATTAAGGCTGTATAACACCTCTTCACCACCAATCAAGAATACTTTATTACTTAAAACATTGATTAATGTAAACTCTCAGTGTATATACACTTATAGTATATCACTGTATAGGCACTGATAGACTATCAGTGTATATACACCGAAAAATGTACTCAATGTATATATCCCGTGACTAAGATAGTTAGAGAACTACCCGGTACTACTCAGGTTTGAGATAGTTATTCATCTGCTGGGTAATGGATCTGAGTGAGGTATGGTCCGAGGAAGAGGAGGAGTAGGAAGAGGAGAAGGAGGAAGAGGAGGAGGAGGAGGAGGAGGAGTAGGAAGAGGAGGAGGAGGAGGAAGAGTAGGAAGAGGAGGAGGAGGAGGAAGAGGAGGAGGAGGAGGAAGAGGAGGAGGAGGAGGAGAGAGGAGAAGGAAGAGAAGGAGGAGGAGGAAGAGAGGAAGAGGAGAGGAGGAAGGAAGGGAGAGGAGGAGGAGGAAGAGGAGGAAGAGGAGGGGAGGAGAGGAAGAGGAAGAAGAGGAGGAGGAGGAGGAAGAGTAGGAAGAGGAGGAGGAGGAGGAGGAAGAGAGAGGAGGAGGAGGAGGAAGAGGAGGAGGAAGAGGAGGAGGAGGAGGAGAGAGGAAGAGGAGGAGGAGGAGAGGAAGAGGAGGAGGAGGAGGAGGAGGAGGAGGAAGAAGGAGGAGAGGAGGGAGGAGGAAGAGGAGGAGGAGGAGGAGGAGGAGTAGGAGAGGAGGAAGAGGAGGAGGAGAGGAAGAGTAGGAAGGAGGAGGAGGAGGAGGAAGAGGAGGAGAGGAGGAGGAAGGAGGAGGAAAGGAGGAGGAGGAGGAGAGAGTAGGAAGAGGAGGAGGGAGGAGGAAGAGGAGGAAGAGGAGGAGGAGGAGGAGGAAGGAGGAGGAGGAGGGAGGAGAGGAGGAGAGGAGGAGGAAAGGAGAAGGAGGAGGAGTAGGAAGAGGAGAAGAGGAGGAGGAGGAGGAAAGTAGGAAGAGAGGAGGAGGGAGGAAGAGGAGGGAGGAGGAGGAGAGGGAGGAGGAGGAGGAGAGGAGGAAAGGGGGAGGAGGAGAGAGGAGAGAGGAAGAGGAGGAGGAAGAGGAGGAGGAGGAGGAGAGGAGGAAGAGGAGAGGGAGGAGGAAGAGGAGGAGGAGGGGGAAGAGTAGGAAGAGGAGGAAGAGGAGGAGGAGGAGGAGGAAGAGGAGGAGGAGGAGGAGGAAGAGGAGGAGGAAGAGGAGGAGGAGGAGGAGGAAGGAAGGAGGAGGAGGGAGGAGAGAAGGAGGAGGAGGAGGAAGAGAGGAAGAGGAGGAGGAGGAGGAAGAGGAGGAGGAGGAGGAGGAAGAGGAGGAGGAGAGGGAGGAGTAGGAGAGGAGGAAGAGGAGGAGGAGGAGGAGGAGAGGGAAGAGGAGGAGAGGAGGAAGAGAGAGGAGGAGGAAGGAGGAAGAGGAGGAGGAGGAGAGGAAGAGGAGGAGGAGGAGGAAGAGGAGAGGGAGGAGGAAGGAGGAGGAGAAGAGGAGGAGGAGGAGGAGGAAGGAGGAGGAGGAGGAGGAGGAGGAAGGAGGAGGAGGAGGAGAGGATGAGGAGGAGAGGAGGAGGAGGAGGGGAGTTTTAGTTCCAGGAATCAAGATCCTTCGTCAGCACGGAGAAAAGAGGAACATTTAAAGAACATTGAACTCAGACAATAACAACAAACACATTTGTCTTCACTAAAACACTGATGCTTTTCCTTCACTATTCTCTCCTCCAAAGGTAACCCAAAAAAAAAAATCTTAGGTGATAATTGAAGACTCAGAACCGTTTAATACACACACAAAAAAAAATCTTCATTGGCTCGTAGCTTTTTTTTTTTTCCTCCTTATTTTTCCCTTCAAATTCTCGAGAATTCTTCCCCAAAACATCAGCAAATTGTATTATGGACGTAAATGGTATAAAATACCGACACAATGGAAAAATAAACACATAAGCAGTGTTATGTGATCCTTTATTGACAACGTTTCGCCCACACAGTGGGCTTTATCGAGTCACAAACATATATATTTGTGACCTGATAAAGCAAACTGTGTGGGCGAAACGTTGTTAATGAAGGATCACATTACGCTGCTTATTTGTTTATTTTTCCAAATTGTATTATATAATTCTGATAGAATTCTAATATTTCTGAAAACTGCTCAAAGTTGATCTTTGAAAGTTTGCAACATCTCTTTATATAATTTCTGCCGAAGGTAATATGTGTACTTTGAAAACTTCTAAACACTGTGTGTACTTTGAAAACTTCTAAACACTGTGTGTACTTTGAAAACTTCTAAACACTGTGTGTACTTTGAAAACTTCTAAACACTGTGTGTACTTTGAAAACTTCTAAACACTGTGTGTACTTTGAAAACTTCTAAACACTGTGTGTACTTTGAAAACTTCTAAACACTATGTGTACTTTGAAAACTTCTAAACACTGTGTGTACTTTTGAAAACTTCTAAACACTGTGTGTGCTTTGAAAACTTCTAAACACTGTGTGTACTTTTGAAAACTTCTAAACACTGTGTGTACTTTGAAAACTTATAAACACTGTGTGTACTTTTGAAAATTTCTAAACACTGTGTGTACTTTCAAAACTTCTAAACACTGTGTGTACTTTGAAAATTTCTAAACACTGTGTGTACTTTGAAAACTTCTAAACACTGTGTGTGCTTTGAAAACTTCTAAACACTGTGTGTACTTTGAAAACTTCTAAACACTGTGTGTACTTTGAAAACTTCTAAACACTGTGTGTACTTTGAAAACTTCTAAACACTGTGTGTACTTTGAAAACTTTTAAACACTGTGTGTACTTTGAAAACTTCTAAACACTGTGTGTACTTTGAAAACTTCTAAACACTGTGTGTACTTTGAAAACTTCTAAACACTGTGTGTACTTTGAAAACTTCTAAACACTGTGTGTACTTTGAAAACTTCTAAACACTGTGTGTACTTTGAAAACTTCTAAACACTGTGTGTACTTTGAAAACTTCTAAACACTGTGTGTACTTTGAAAACTTCTAAACACTGTGTGTACTTTGAAAACTTCTAAACACTGTGTGTACTTTTGAAAACTTCTAAACATTATGTAGACTTCAAACTCATAAAATAAAGTTCTAACAGTTTGTATCTAAACACAAAACTCTATTACCGAAACATTTATTATGGTGAATAAGTCATGTTGTCTGGTGAGTAAGTCATGTTATCTGGTGAGTAAGTCATGTTGTCTGGTGAGTAAGTCATGTTGTCTGGTGAGTAAGTCATATTGTCTGGTGAGTAAGTCATGTTGTCTGGTGAGTAAGTCATATTGTCTGGTAAGTCATGTTGTCTGGTGAGTAAGTCATGTTGTCTGGTGAGTAAGTCATGTTGTCTGGTGAGTAAGTCATGTTGTCTGGTGAGTAAGTCATATTGTCTGGTGAGTAAGTCATATTGTCTGGTGAGTAAGTCATGTTGTCTGGTAAGTCATGTTGTCTGGTGAGTAAGTCATGTTGTCTGGTGAGTAAGTCATGTTGTCTGGTGAGTAAGTCATTTGTCATGTGAGTCATGTTGTCTGGTGAGTAAGTCATGTTGTCTGGTGAGTCATGTTGTTGTCTGGTGAGTAAGTCATGTTGTCTGGTGAGTCATGTTGTCTGGTGAGTAAGTCATGTTGTCTGGTAAGTCATGTTGTATGGTGAGTCATGTTGCCTGGTGAGTTATGTTGGTGTCTGGTGAGTCATGTTGTTGTCTGGTGAGCCATGTTGTTGCCTGGTGAGTCATGTTGTCTGGTGAGTAAGTCATGTTGTCTGGTGAGTCATGTTGTTGCCTGGTGAGTCATGTTGTCTGGCGAGTCATGTTGTTTACTGGTGAGTCATGTTGTTGCCTGCTGAGTCATGTTGTTGCCTGCTGAGTCATGTTGTTGCCTGCTGAGTCATGTTGTTGCCTGCTGAGTCATTTTGTTGCCTGTTGAGTCATGTTGTTGCCTGCTGAGTCATGTTGTTGCCTGCTGAGTCATGTTGTTGCCTGCTGAGTCATGTTGTTGCCTGCTGAGTCATGTTGTTGCCTGCTGAGTCATGTTGTTGCCTGCTGAGTCATGTTGTTGCCTGCTGAGTCAGTTGTTGCCTGCTGAGTCATGTTGTTGCCTGCTGAGTCATGTTGTTGCCTGCTGAGTCATGTTGTTGCCTGCTGAGTCATGTTGTTGCCTGCTGAGTCATGTTGTTGCCTGCTGAGTCATGTTGTTGCCTGCTGAGTCATGTTGTTGCCTGCTGAGTCATGTTGTTGCCTGCTGAGTCATGTTGTTGCCTGCTGAGTCATACCCAAACATCGTAAGAAACAACAACATTCAATTTCCAGTCGACAATTCTCACTTTAACTCACAATTAAGTGAGCACTGTTAGAGGAAACTCTAGACAATGTTTCGGTCCATCCTGGACCATCATCTAGACATAACTGTGTTCAGCTGTGACTTGATAAGGGCCTCAAGTTATCTATGAAGAACACCTGCGACCTTTCTTCCTCTCGTAGATCAAGAGCCCCTTTCGGCAGCATCAAGGCACTTCTCATCATTGATGAGTGAAGATCATCACTCAGTCTCTCTGGACGGTCACTCTGCACACTCGTCCCTGGTTCCCACTCTCCAACACAAGCTACGTGGGGGCCGCCCCCAACACTCATGTCTGGTGTGGGCGTGTGGGTGGTGGCGTTCTGCAGCGTGGTGTGGGCGGCGCCCTTCTCCCGGCAGACGATGTCTTCCAGGGAAGGTTGGTTACTATCGTCACATCGGCGTCACTAATTAATTCCGTTCAGAATGTACAAAAAAAAGGTGGGTAATGTTTTAGGGGAATGTTATCGTATCTTGTTAATTACGACTCACTTCCTTCTCTCTCTCTCTCTCTCTCTCTCTCTCTTCTCTCTCTCACCACAAACACATAGCAAGAATAAGTGTAAATAGAATTAGTGAAAGAAGTCAACACAGTATGGAAGAAGTGTTATTGCAACGTCAACACAGTATGGAAGAAGTGTTATTGCAACGTCAACACAGTATGGAAGAAGTGTTATTGCAACGTCAACACAGTATGGAAGAAGTGGTATTGCAACGTCAACACAGTATGGAAGAAGTGTTATTGCAACGTCAACACAGTATGGAAGAAGTGGTATTGCAACGTCAACACAGTATGGAAGAAGTGGTATTGCAACGTCAACACAGTATGGAAGAAGTGGTATTGTAACGTCAACACAGTATGGAAGAAGTGGTATTGCAACGTCAACATAGTATGGAAGAAGTGTTATTGCAACGTCAACACAG
>WNWK01004517.1:50000-120000 GCA_009830355.1 Cherax destructor | reverse complement strand
CAGGATACACAGAAGACATGAACGCTCGTCACTGCTCACCTACGCCAGTGAGGTCAACATAAACATAGGTAGGTGTTCTCTGATGTAGTAGTAGGGATGGTACGAGTGGTTCTTAGTGGAGGTAAACACAGTTTGCAAATAAGAGCTATAAGGCATATAAGTAGTATTGAAACTAATACAGAAGCGAGCAGCGTTGTATGTCACAGTTGCCTTGCCTGGGGACACAGGTCTTCAGCAAGTTCCTTTTAGCAGTAGGTTGTTGCATCATACAAGAACTGTGTCCAGTGTTTGTGAGAGAGAGAGAGAGAGAGAGAGAGAGAGAGAAGTGAGAAGTCAGCCAGCTTCCTACACTACAGAAGTGAGTCGTCTGGGTGTGGCGCTGCAGATGCGGGAGGAAGAGGGAAAGGAAGAGACGATATATCACTTCTTCGAGTGAAGCTTCCTCCCTACGTCTGGCGTCACCTGTGTCTCCAGTTTGACCACAACACCACCCAGGTGAGCACATAATTGTGCCATTATTTAACAATAAGCTGCACAAGATTCTAAAAAAAATTACCATGTGAATTTGATACAATGCTGACAAAAAGTCATGCTGACGCAATGTTATATATAGAAGTAAACAGGCTATCTATAGTATGGTCGTCAGTCTGAATTTGTATAATAATTACATTGTTTTATTTAAGGCTCTGTTTTGGCATAATATGAGTTTTTTATTCCATTCTTCAACGTAAGGTTCAATGTTTTGTTGATGGAGACCAGGAGATGTTGTCCGTGAAGCGCTTGTTGTCGACACCAGATTGGCAAGTTCCATCACTTAATGATGGAGAAGACATGGGATTGATCGAAGAAAGTGGATTAGACGTCAAAGTTGACCAGACACAGTGTCCACTAGCAGGTGAAATAATCTGCGCGGCAGGGGAAGCAAGCAACAACAATATATTTCCAAAGAGGAGCATCATCAGGGGTTGTTCCCCAAGAGTACAGCAGAGGGAGGCTGGGGTGGTGTGTGTGGGCGGGTGTGACCAGCACCATACACTGGAAGCAGACGTGGCTGGAGTCACTGTGTGGAGAAGAACACTGGGTGCCAAGATACTGAAGGATATCTCTGGCTGTCATCCACATCAGCGTCTTCATTTCGACCAGGTGATGAACCCACGATGGTCTGTCTTTGGCAACGTCTCACTGCGCTCTTATTCGAGGCGTAACTTGTGTTTATCAATACCTCGGGTGGTGGTGGTTCAGGCTGCCGGTACTTATGCTCGCCATGAATCAGTATGCCAAGCCCTAGGTGGCACCCTCGCCTTCAGCACTGAAGTGGCAACCCTAGGAGTAGTCCGAGGGGTCAGTGACACCTGCGTGGACATCAGTGGTCTCATGGCCTGGCACAGGGAAGACCACAGAGTCAGTGAAGCAGGGAAGACCAACAAAGAGAAGTGTCCAGCCATGAGTGTGGAGAGCCATGACTGGGTATCTTGCGAGTTGCAGCTGAAGTGTGCCATGTGCCAGGTGCCCAACACTCTCATGTACAACCTATATGGCCACGATGGCAAACTCTTTGATCATAGTTACTTTATCCCCGCTGACACAAGATCGCTGCAGCTTAGAGGGCTTGGCGGCTCAGAAATCATACGGAAGGGTCATGGTTGGTTGTTACGGTCGACACTACACCAGACGGAGTGGCTGCTGGAGGAGGCAGACGTACCTGTGGGTCGTCAAAAATGGTATGTCGGGAGCCAAATGGTCGTCTTGACACTTACTATCTGTCGTACGACTGAGTTCGCGTGCGACGACGGTCAGTGCGTCCCCCATACCGCTCGCTGCGACGACATTGTTCACTGTGACGACAGATCAGACGAGGTCGCCTGTCATGTGGTTGAACGACCTTCCTCATACGACCTTATCAACCCTCCGCCTGCACGACCCGGCGAGGCAATACCACTTCCCCTCAACTACCACATCGACGTGTATAACGTGAACGACGTGACTACCAAGGAAGGGGTGGCTAGCATGGACCTGGGCATCACTGTCTCCTGGTTCGACCCTCGTCTCAAGTTCCTCAACCTCAAGGCGGGGATCAAGAACTACTTCCCGTGCGAGAAGGTGTGGACGCCGCGGGTGAGAGCGTTGTCAGGGCGCGGCCACGGCACCGTCCTCACCTCCAACAACTACGAGAAGTTCTGCTACGCGTACAGCAACGATCAGACGGAGTTGCGTCCACTCCACGACCCTCTCATGAGTAAGTTTACATAATATACCAAATGAACCTCATTAGACAAGTCGTTGAATCCATTCTCAGAACTCTTCCTTTTTTTTTTTGATGTTGTTGTTGTGAAATATTTTTTTTCATTACATCATGATTCCTCGTACTAAATAATTCACATGAGTTTAGTGCTTCATAAAGTATAATAGTAATTTATAATAATAATAATAGGAACTTACGAATAACAACGTTGAACAAATCAGTCATGAGTGAAGCTGTGAGTCTCGCCTCACATCGCTTCATTCTGAAAAAAAAGGGAATTGGAACAGCAATAAATATTTATCAAATACAGCTATGCGCCAGTTGTTACCTCAAGATTGAGGCAAGAATACTTGATGAATAGCTGTATCCACTAAAAGTTTGCGCGTCCCCAAGAATAGAATAATAATTGAGTAAATACTCACGCATGACTTTAAGAAACCCTTCTGTTAGTGCCCCTTGATTGTTGATTATTGTTGTTATTGGTTACACATCAAAACTGACAATAGGGATGACACTGTGCATATAAGCAGATACGTTTCTTGGGTGAAGAACTTACTCTTGGCATATAAATATTTCGTTACTCAACGACATAACGTGATTTTGGTTTAATGCGTTGGAACTGCAGCAGTGGTATGCCAGAGGATGTTGACCACTGATAGTCACCACTGAAACGGCAGTGGTCTTCCTAACGATCTCATTAGGTACTGGTCATGTATTCTTTAACCAGACCTAATACCAGTGGATGACTAGCACACGTAACACACGACTAATCACTGATTTCTATCACCTGTACACCAGCAGTTGCTTCATCACTGAGCGAGTCAAAGACCCGTCTCGGTAAATTCTTGTTGTTGACAATAATAAAGCACCACCAGCACCTCCCACAGGTCACCAGGCCGACGGCTTGACCAACGCTGTAGAGCTGTACCTCGGAGTGCTGGCTAGAGTGCCCTGCCATTTCCAGCTTCAGATGTATCCCTTCGACGTGCAGCGGTGTAACCTCTCCTTCGTCGTTATGAACGCTCCCTTCAGCCGCGCCTTCAGGAAGTCCTCCCCCGGTAGCCAGGTTCCCTACCTCAATGCGGTGAGATCTCACATGCTGCTGCTAGTCCTTCTAGAATACCTATATTAAAACTAATTTTCTTTTTCTAAAGACTGGTTTAACCTCGAGTTAAACCCGACGTCAGAAATTCTTACACAATTGATTTTGTTTGCGGTTTTTGTTTTTGTTACGACAAAAAGCATTGTGGAGCAAATACCAGCATTATAAATTCCCTCTGAGAACTCTGCTGATCCATGTTAAGTTATTGATCATGTGTAGCATTTGACGAGTCAGTCAGCCAGCCAGCCAGCCAGCCAGCTAGCCAGCCAGTTAGTCAGCCAGCCAGTCAGTCAGTTAGCCAGCCAGGCAGTTAGTCAGCTAGCTAGCTAGCCAGCCAGCCAGTCAGCCAGCCAGTCAGTTAGGCTGGGGCCAGGCTTCTCTGGGGGGTTCCTGATTACCTGTGATATACCTGATCACCAGTCACAGGTATATCACAGGTAAGGCAATCTCATAGGATAATATCCCGTATAACAAAACAACAACGAAAGTCAGTTCTGGTATACCTATTTCTTAAGCATCTTTCTCTCCCACCGCCGCCACCACCACTAGCGCCGGATGCTGCTGGAGTACCTGCTGGAGAACCTGACGACAGAGGCCGGCTGGAGCCAGCTAGGCTCCGACAATAACACCTACATCGTGCTCACCTACCACCTGAGGCGTCTTTATGGCTACCATCTGACTAACAGCTTCTTCCTAAGCCTACTCATCTTCTTCATCTCCTACGCTACTTTCTTCTTCCAGGTGATCTCTCTCTCTCTCTCTCTCTCTCTCTCTCTCTCTCTTTAGAAAACCACAAAAGTCTTTAAAATACCATAAAAAAAAAACTATAGAATACCACAAAAAAAATTAGAATATCACAAAAAAGTCTTCAAAATATCATCAAAAACAAAAAATCTTTAGAACGCCACTACGAACGCTTGTGGCGTTCGTAGTGGCGTTCTGAGGACGTTAATTAGCATCTCTTCCACCTTCATCTATCGAATAGATGGAGGACTTCACGAACCGCATCATGGTGTCGCTGACGGCGCAGCTGGTGCTGGCGGAGTTGTTCACCTCGACGACGCAGTCATCAGCCAGGACTCCCTACCTGAAGCTCATCGACCTGTGGTACGCGGCGGTCATCACCCTCTGCTTCTTCATCGTTGTCACGCAGACGGTCCTCAACGTGGTCCTCAACGCGGGTCGCTTCCCAGGAGTCTTCGTCCGTGTAAGGGAGAGCTGGTAGCAGGTCAAGGTCAGAGAGAGAGAGAGAGAGAGAGAGAGAGAGAGAGAGAGAGAGAGAGAGAGAGAGAGAGAGAGAGAGAGAGAGAGAGAGAGAGAGAGAGAGAGAGAGAGAGATACTGTCGTGTGTTTTACATTTTTTTTCGTGTGTACCGCATAAAATTAGCCAAGTATTTCCTATATAAATAATGATTAATATATTCTAACAATGAATAGAGAGAGAGAGCGAGAGATAGACAGATAGATAGATATATATATATATATATATATATATATATATATATATATAGAGAGAGAGAGAGAGAGAGAGAGAGAGAGAGAGAGAGAGAGAGAGAGAGAGAGAGAGAGAGAGAGAGAGAGAGAGAGAGAGAGAGAGGTTAAAAATGATCGGAGCATCGAAGCAAACTTGAAGAAAAGAATAAAGGAAGAAGAACTGGTGATAAGAGGTAAATGAGCGCATATACAATGTGAGAATAACAAAGCGAGAAAAATCTAAACCACAACCAAAGCCGCTACGTAAAAATATCAGAAGAAGATGTATGTTAAAACCTGAGCTATAAGGAGGAGCAAGAAATGGAAAGATATTATTGAGAATGCTGAGATCTGCAGGGAGCTGCTTCCTGAGGAGATCTGCAGGGAGCTGCTTGCTGAGGAGATCTGCAGGGAGCTGCTTGCTGTTATATATAAGTACACAAATGCAACTAATGTGACATTTTACTGTGGCAACGTTTCGCTCTCTATGAGCTTTGTCAACTGACAAAGCTCCTGGAGAGCGAAACGTTGCCACAATAAAATGTCGCATTAGCTGCACATGTGTCCTTTTACCTCACATATTGTGGGTAATTCTACCAACATTGTTACAGAAAACTTTCTCGTTACAGAAAGAAGTGAAAAAAACACAGAAGAAACTGAATATATTACAAGCAACGGGACCCGGGGGAAACCTCGGGGATGTAGATAAGAGCTGGCGAAACGTCTCGTCAGTAAATGCGACTACGTGGAGGGTGTTGCAGGGTCAACGCCCCCGCGACCCGGCCTAGGCCTATATAATAACGCAAGAAAGTAGTGGAAAAAGGCACTTATGTATAGATCAGGACATTTATTAGAGGAAACGTTTCGCCCCGAGTGACTTCTTCAGTCCTAATGGATTCAAGAAGCCTCACGTGGAGAAACGTTTCTTCGAATAAATGTCCTGATCTGTACATAAAATCCTTTTTCCACTTCGTGTCGGCGTCACTATACCATTTCTCATAAGGAGCAACACTGCAGCAGGCCTACTGGCCCATACTAGGCACGTCCTTCTCAAACAAAAACTCACTAACAAAAGTATTTGCTGCTCATTTGTTTTACTCATCTACTTGTTGGTACACTGTACCATTAATATAATAATAATAATAATAATAATAATAATAATAATAATAATAATAATAATAATAATAATAATAATAATAATAATACAGTTGGGCTTGATAATGTATGTCAATGGGTTCTGGAAGAATGAGAAGCGGCACCCCTGAGGTGTGACCCAGTGGTGACCCTGAGGTGTGACCCAGTGGTGACCCTGGGGTATGACCCAGTAGTGACCCAGGGGCCTGTGTTGCGTCACTAAGCCACTACCACCAAGACTCAGGCGAGTCATGGGAATGTTAGGCAATACTTCTTTAGTTTCAGGGAGGTCAGGAAGTGAAGCAGTTTAAGAGCAGATAACCTGTGAAAACAAGGGTTGTACAAGAATGGTATATAATCCCGACAAGATGAAATTAAGACACATGTGCAACATCTGGGTATCTTTATAGTCGACGTTTCGCCATCCAGTGGCTTTATCAATACAAAATTCTAGGACATAATTTGAAGAGAGTAGAACTATATACAAAAGTGGTATTGTATACCATTCTTGTACAACTTGTCAGACATTGCAACATCATGGAATCTTGATTCTGAGGACATGTACATAACCTTCTTCTGGGCTACGACTACTACTACTACTACCCATCTCTTTGGGTATGACCTACTTCCACTGGGGAATCCCGCCTACCAGTGACTATGCCCTCGTCTGCTACCCGTCCCTATCAGCTGACGCCTATTTAAGGTCAAGCCTCCTTACCTGGTCTTCAGAATCTCTACACCAACGGTGCTGAACACACATCAACTCCAAGGCCGAGGCACTGATTACGTCATCTTTTGTATATAGTTCTACTCTCTTCAAATTATGTCCTAGAAATTTGTATTGATAAAGCCACGTAGATAAAGCCAGGTAGACTCCAGGATGGCGAAACGTCTACTATCAAGACACCCAGATGTTGCAGGGTTGATGAAGATGAGAAGTGCAACGAGGAGATTCAACTGTCGCTTCAAAAAATAAGGAAGGTTAAATGCCCTAAATAAATCAAATCCTCCCTTCAAAAAAAATCCAATTAGAAGGAATGAAAAGGCACAATACCGTAACTGGAACAATACACAAATAAATAAGCTTAAGATAACGTTTAAGTTCGACTTGGACTATTGATTAATGTTTTTTCTTCCTTGCATTTTTGCTACAGTGAACTAATGTTAACATTGTTATCCCCCCAGGTGACGCCTGCGTTCACTTCACCTGCCAGCAGACACCATCGCCACAAGCACCATCAGTGGCACAGTGCTACTAAGCCCAACCTGGAGTTGGCTCAGCGCTGCAACTTCTTCGTCAGGGTCGGTCTTCTTGTTGTGGCCGCCATCTTTGTTCTCTCTTACGTCCTGATGGCGGCAGGAGTCTGGCGACTCTCTTGATGGTATGTAGAGGAACATCTCCAGGAACACCAGGAACAGCACCTCCAGGAACAGCACCTCCAGAAACACCAGGAACAGCACCTCTAGGAACAGCACCTCCAGGAACAGCACCTCCAGGAACACCAGGAATAGCACCTCCAGGAACAGCACCTCTAGGAACACCAGGAACAGCACCTCCAGAAACACCAGGAATAGCACCTCCAGGAACAGCACCTCCAGGAACAGCACCTCCAAGAACACCAGGAACAGCACGTTTAGGAACACCAGGAACAGCACCTCCAGAAACACCAGGAACAGCACCTCTAGGAACACAAGGAACAGCACCTCCAGAAACACCAGGAATAGCACCTCCAGGAACACCAGGAGCAGCACCACTAAAAGCAGCACCTCCAGAAACACCATAAGCAACATCTCCAGAAACACCAGAAACAAGACCTCCAGAAACACCAGAAGCAACATCTCCAGAAACACCAGAAACAAGACCTCCAGGAACACCAGAAGCAACACCTCCAGGAACACCAGAAGCAACACCTCCAGGAACACCAGAAGCAACACCTCCAGAAACACCATCAGCAACACCTCCAGGAACACCAGAATCAACACCTCCAGGAACACCACTATCACACTATATATAAGAGTTATATATACATCTCTCAGTGTACACTACACTCAAAGTTTACATTAATCACTATAACCTTTAAACTTCATTGACCAATCATCTCACATAATAAAAATCTTCACAACATGACTCCCTATGATGCATACACCTCAGTAGCGCTTCTTAAATAGTAATAATAATAATAATAATAATAATAATAATAATAATAATAATAATAATAATAATTACAATAATAATAATAATAATAATAATAATAATAATAATAATAATTAATAATAATAATAATTAAAATAACAATAATAACAATAACAATAATAATAATAATAATAATAATAATAATAATAATAATAATAATATTTTTTTTATTTGATTAACACATCGGCCGATTCCCACCAAGGCAGGGTGGCCCGAAAAAGAAAAACTTTCATCATCATTCACTCCATCACTGTCTTGCCAGAGGGGTGCTTTACACTACAGTTATAAAACTGCAACATTAACACCCCTCCTTCAGAGTGCAGACACTGTACTTCCCATCTCCAGGACTCAAGTCCGGCTGACGGTTTCCCTGAATCCCTTCATAAATGTTACTTTGCTCACACTCCAACAGTGTTGGTACCACTATACTTTCGTACATTCCCTTCTTTGCCTCCATGGATAACGTTTTTTGTCTCCACAGATACCTCAATGCACCACTCACCTTTTTTCCTTCATCAATTCTATGGTTAACCTCATCCTTCATAAACCCATCCGCTGACACATCAACTCCCAAATATCTGAAAACATTTACTTCTTCCATAATCCCTCTCTCCAATGTGATATCCAATTTTTCTTTATTTAAATCGTTTGATACCCTCATCACCTTACTCTTATCTATGTTCACTTTTAACTTTCTACCTTTACACACTCTCCCAAACTCGTCCACTAACCTTTGCAACTTTTCTTTAGAATCTCCCATAAGCACAGTATCATCAGCAAAAAGTAACTGTGTCAACTCCCATTTTGCATTTAATTCTCCATAATTTAATCCCACCCCTCTCCCCAACACCCTAGCATTTACTTCTTTTACAACCCCATCTATAAATATATTAAACAACCATGGTGACATTACACAACCTTGTCTAAGACCTACTTTTACCGGGAAGTAATCTCCCTCTCTCCTACACACCCTAACCTGAGCCTCACTATCCTCATAAAAACTCTTTACAGCCTTCAGTAACTTACTACCTATTCCATACACTTGCAACATTTGCCACATTGCTCCCCTATCCATAAATGCAATAAAAACTTCTCTACCTTTATCTAAATACTGTTCACATATATGCTTCACTGTAAACACTTGATCTACACATCCCCTACCCACTCTAAGGCCTCCTTGCTCATCTGCAATCCTACTCTCTGTCTTACTTCTAATTCTTTCAATAACAACCCTGCCATACACTTTACCTGGTATACTCAGTAAACTTATTCCCCTATAATTTTTACACTTTCTTTTATCCCCCTTCCCTTTATATAAAGGAACTATACATGCTCTCTGCCAATCCCTAGGTACCTTCCCCTCTTTCATACATTTATTAAACAAAAATACCAACCACTCCAGCACTATATCCCCCCTGCTTTTAACATTTCTGTCATGATCCCGTCAGTTCCAGCTGCTTTACCCCCTTTCATTCTACGTAATGCCTCACGCACCTCCCCCACACTCACATCCTGCTCTTCTTCACTCCTAAACGATGTTGTACCTCCCTGGCAAGTACATGAAATTACCGCCTCCCTTTTTTCATCGACATTTAAAAGTTCCTCAAAATATTCCCGCCATCTACCCAATACCTCCAGCTCCCCATCTACTAACTCCCCTACTCTGTTTTTAACTGACAAATCCATTCGTTCCCTAGGCTTTCTTACCTTGTTTATTATCTCACTCCAAAATTTTTTCTTGTTTTCAGCAAAATTTCTTGACAGAGCCTCTCCCATTCTTTCATCCGCTCTTCTTTTGCACTCTCTCACCACTCTCTTCACCTTTCTTTTACTCTCCATATACTCTGCTCTTCTATTAACACTTCTGTTTTGTAAAAACCTCTCATAAGCTACCTTTTTCTCTTTTATCACACCCTTTACTTCTTCATTCCACCACTCACTCCTCTTTCCTCCTGCACCCACCCTCCTATAGCCACAAACTTCTGCCCCACATTCTAATACTGCATTTTTAAAACTATCCCAACTCTCTTCAACCCCCCCTCCCCTACTACTCATACTTGCACTAGCCCACCTTTCTGCCAATAGTTGCTTATATCTGTTATAACTGTTTTTGAAGAAATGTCTTCAATTAATTTTAAGCGAAATCAGAAACTAGTCTTAAAAATAATGATGACGAGGAGTCTAATTGGTGGCTATGATAGTGATGTTGTTCTCAGCTAGGATGAGAATGTGAGGCGATCAGGCTTGATCCGAGGAATGGGAAGGGGGATAAGGGGGGGATAGTTGCTCCGATTCCTCGTGTCAAGGAGAGCCATGAAAGATCAGACGGAGGATCGAGCCTTAATCCAGGTCTGTCTCAGTGATTTGGGGACCAATTAGAAAGTTAAAATTTTATTTAGTAAGAATTAGAAAGTAAGAATTAGAAAGTTAGAATTAGAAAGTAAGAATTAGAAAGTTAGAATTTTATTTAGTAATAATTAGAAAGTTAGAATTTTATTTAGTAATAATTAGAAAGTTAGAATTTTATTTAGTAATAATTAGAAAATTAGAATTTTATTGAGGAATAATTAGAAAGTTAGAATTTTATTTAGTAATAATTAGAAAGTTAGAATTTTATTTAGTAATAATTAGAAAGTTAGAATTAGAAAGTAATAATTAGAAAGTTCTACTTAGAACGTTAGAACTAGAAAGTTAGAATTATAAAGTTAGGGTCAGAAAGTTAGAATTTGTTTGCCTCTCTGGACAATTTCATGTTTGAAACATTGATAATGAAAGTCAATTTTGCTGTTCGTCTTTCACTGAAATTAGCGAATGTATGGTACAATGTATGGTACAATGTATGGTACAATGTATGGTACAGTGTGTGGTACAGTGTGTGGTACAATGTTTGGTACAATGTATGGTACAATGTATGGTACAATGTTTGGTACAATGTATGGTACAGTGTGTGGTACAATGTATGGTACAATGTATGGTACAATGTATGGTACAGTGTGTGGCACAATGTTTGGTACAATGTATGGTACAATGTATGGCACAATGTTTGGTACAATGTATGGTACAATGTTTGGTACAATGTATGGTACAGTGTGTGGTACAATGTTTGGTACAATGTATAGTACAATTTATGGTACAATGTTTGGTTCAATGTATGGTACAATGTGTGGTACAATGTATGGTGCAATGTTTGGTACAGTGTGTTGTACAATGTTTGGTACAGTGTGGCACAATGGTACAGTGTGTGGTACAATGTTTGGTACAATGTTTGGTGCAGTATGTGGTTCAATGTGTGGTACAATGTATGATACAATGTATGGTACAATGTGTGGTACAATGTGTGGTACAATGTATGGTGCAATGTGTGGTACAATGTATGGTACAATGTGTGGTACAATGTATGGTACAGTGTGTGGTACAATGTATGGTACAATGTATGGTACAATGTGTGGTACAATGTGTGGTATATTGTGTTTACCTGGAGTTTACCTGGAGAAAATTCCAGGGGTCAACGCCCCCGCGGCCCGGTCTGTGACCATGCCTCATGTTGGACCAGAGCCTGATCAACCAGGCTGTTACTGCTGGCCGCACGCAGTCCAACGTACGAACCACAGTCTGGGTGGTCAGGTACCGACTTTAGGTGCCTGTCCAGTGCCTGCTTGGTACAATGTCTGGTACAGTAGGTAGTGTAGGGAGCAGCAACAAAGGGACAAGCATGACTCACTACCACCTGCTCCTCACCCTTCCTCTCTCTCCCTACTTTCTTGTCTCCCTACCTCACTCTCTCCCTACTTTACTGCCTCCCAATCTTTCTCCCTCACTCCCTCCCTTGCTGCATCTCTCCTTCACTCCCTCCCTTGCTGCATCTCTCCCTCACTCCCTCCCTTGTTGCATCTCTTCCTACCTGCCTTACAACACTGTCAGTAACACTGACAGGGGCCAAGAGCTGTGAATCGACCCCTGCAACCACAATTAAGTGAGTACATGATAATCTTAATTTAATAAAAAATAACTATTGAATACCCTCAAACATTATTTTCCAGCCAATATCATGATTAATATGGAAATAAAACCTGAGTATAATAAACCCAGTTTAAATAAAACCAGGGTATAATAAACCCAGGGTTAAATAAAACCTGGGTATAATAAACCCAGGGTTAAATAAAACCACGGTATAATAAACCCAGGGTTAAATAAAACCACGGTATAATAAACCCAGGGTTAAATAAAACCACGGTATAATAAACCCAAGGTTAAATAAAACCACGGTATAATAAACCCAGGGTTAAATAAAACCAGGGTATAATAAACCCAGGGGTAAATAAAACCATGGTAAAATAAACCCAGGGTTAAATAAAACCACGGTATAATAAACCCAGGGTTAAATAAAACCACGGTATAATAAACCCAGGGTTAAATAAAACTACGGTAAAATAAACCCAGGGTTAAATGAAACCACGGTATAATAAACCCAGGGTTAAATGAAACCACGGTATAATAAACCCAGGGTTAAATAAAACCACGGTATACTAAACCCAGGGTTAAATAAAACCAGAGTATAATAAACCCAGGGTTAAATAAAACCAGAGTATAATAAACCCAGGGTTAAATAAAACCAGAGTATATTAAACCCAAGGTTAAATAAAACCATAGTATAATAAACCCAGGGTTAAATAAAACCAGAGTATAATAAACCTAGGGTTAAATAAAACCAGAGTATAATAAACCCAGGATTAAATAAAACCACGGTATAATAAACCCAGGGTTAAATAAAACCACGGTATAATAAACCCAGGGTTAAATAAAACTACGGTAAAATAAACCCCTGGTTAAATGAAACCACGGTATAATAAACCCAGGGTTAAATAAAACCACGGTATAATAAACCCAGGGTTAAATAAAACCAGAGTATAATAAACCCAGGGTTAAATAAAACCAGAGTATAATAAACCCAGGGTTAAATAAAACCAGAGTATAATAAACCCAGGGTAAAATATAACAAGAGTATAATAAACCCAGGGTTAAATAAAACCAGAGTATAATAAACCCAGGGTTAAATAAAACCAGAGCATAATAAACCCAGTGTTAAATAAAACCACGGTATAATAAACCAAAGGGTAAATAAAACAAGGGTATAATAAACCCAGGGATAAATAAAATCATGGTATAATAAACCCAGGGTTAAATAAAACCAGGGTATAATAAACCCAGGGTTAAATAAAACCAGGGTATAATAAACCCAGGGTTAAATAAAACCACGGTATAATAAACCTAGGGTTAAATAAAACCACGGTATAATAAACCCAGGGTTAAATAAAACCACGGTATAATAAACCCAGGGTTAAATAAAATCAGGGTATAATAAACCCTGGGTTAAATAAAACCACGGTATAATAAACCCAGGGTTAAATAAAACTACGGTATAATGAACCCAGGGTTAAATAAAACAATGGTATAATAAACTCAGGGTTAAATAAAACCAGAGTATAATAAACCCAGGGTTAAATAAAACCAGAGTATAATAAACCCAGGGTTAAATAAAACCAGAGTATAGTAAACCCAGGGTTAGATAAAACCACAGTATAATAAACCCAGGGTTAAATAAAACCAGAGTATAATAAATCCAGAGTTAAATAAAACCAGAGTATAATAAACCCAGGGATAAATGAAATCACGGTATAATAAACCCAGGGTTAAATAAAACTAGGGTATAATAAACCCAGGGTTAAATAAAACCAGAGTATAATAAACCCAGAGTTAAATAAAACCACAGTATAATAAACCCAGGGTTAAATAAAACCACAGCAATAATAAACCCAGGGTTAAATAAAACCACGGTATAATAAACCCAGGGTTAAATAAAACCAGGGTACAAGAAACCCAGGGTTAAATAAAACAAGGGCATAATAAACCCAGGGTTAATTAAAAACAGCATAATAAACCCAGGGTTAAATAAAACCAATATATAATAAAACCAACATATAATAAAACCAGACACTTTTACTCCATATTAATGCTTTTTAACCAGATTTTTTTAATGGTTGGAAAAGTCTAAACTCTCCCACCAAAAAAAATCATAAAATGTCAAAATAAAATGGCAGATTGTAATTTTTTTTATTTGGTTCAAAATATTAAGATTTGATTCAATTTTTTTTAGTATCGTCACAATGTGTTTGATAAAAAATATTAGAGGTCTTTTATATATAAATAAACCATTATAGATTTGATTAATTTTATTTGGGTTTAAAAATAGATCACAGGATAGACAAATTAGACACATCAGCTCAACTTTCAACTTACGGTATTTTTCAACAAACTGACTGGGCCATTATAGTTAAAAATATAGAATTAGGTTGTATATTCCATCAGCACTTGAGAAGAGAATGTTTAAGTAATAGGAATAAACCTATACATAAATAAACCCGACGATTTATATTAATAAACTTGGTGTGAGATGAGAGAGAGAGAGAGAGAGAGAGAGAGAGAGAGAGAGAGAGAGAGAGAGAGAGAGAGAGATTAGAGAAAGGGAGAAGTAGAGAATGAGAGAGAGTAACTAGATGAAGATAGAAGAGAGATAAGAAAGAGTAATGGAGGAGAGAGAAAGGGAAGAAAGATGTAGAGAAGGAGGAAGAGAAATTTAACTGAGCATTTCTAGGGAAAATTACGAACAAGGCCGAAGTCTCAGGTACACTCTGAGGCAGCAGTTTCTCCTGATGTCACTGAGAGACCTGGGTACCAATACAGGCCAGTCCACCTCCCTGTCTCTCTTAGCCAGGGAGATGTCTCCTAGGAAGTGTGTAGCAGAGTTAACCCGGACCAATCCATTTTCTTTCTCTTGATTTCTCTCGCCATTCTCCCTGATCGCTCGCCAGGGGTCGTTGGCGAGGTCGTTCAGCAGGTCACTGGAGTCCTCTTGGACACTCAGGTCGTGGTACCCGTTCAATGACAACCATCCTAATGTAATGGAGAAACAGTTCTTGACTGTTATGATTGTCTCATACCCCAATGGAAATAAGTCAGAGACCCCACTGGAAATATGGCAAGGACCCCAATAATACTAATAATACTATCTTTATTTCTACAAGTACATGTACAAGGTATACAGTCCTAGCTGACATCAATAACATACTACTATATAGAAAGCCCCTTGTTATGCTGAGCATTTCGGTAAATTAGGTCAGAGTTCTGTCCCAGGATGCGACCCACACAAGTCTACTAACACCCAGGTACACATTTTACTGATGGGTGAACATAGACAACCAGTGTAAAGAAACACGCTCAGTGTTTCTACCTTCGCCGGGGATCGAACCCAGACCCTCGCCGTGTGAAGCGAGAGCTTCAGCCCACCAGGCCACGGTAATGGAAATAAACCAAGGACCCCTGTGTAATTTACACTATGTATGATAATTGTACTTATGTGTACCTGTGCCTAAATAACATTACTTACTGTCTTCTATGCATAGTTTTGCAAGGCTGAGGGACTGATTATTTTATCTTATCATAAGTACAATTATCATACATACTTTAACATATATGTAAATTACCTAAGAAAAGTCAGAAAATTACTTATTTCCATCAGGGTCGTTGCTTTCCATTGGGCATAGCATGTCTGCATATATCTGAAGACGTTTCGCCAACCATCGGCTTTTTCAATTCAATGCGGCCCGTGGCCTGGTAGGCAACGCTTTCCCTTCACACGCTGAGTGTCCGTGGTTCGATCCCCGGCAAGGACGGAAACATTGGGAGTGTTTCCTTACACGTATTGTCCCGTCCACCTAGCAAGTAAGTAGGTACCTGGGTGTTAGTCGACTGGTGTGGGTGGCATCCTGGGTGACAAGACTGAGGACCCCAATGGAAATAAGACAGTCCTCGATGATGCACTGACTTTCTTGGCTTATCCTGGGTGGCTAACCCTCCGGGGTTAAAAAATCTGAACAAAATGTTATCTTAACGCGGTCATGATATACGAAGAGAGTAAAAGATGGGGAATCAGTCCCTCAGACTTGTAGACATATACACAGAAGTTTGCTAGATTGTTTTTGTTTTAATGTTAGTAAGGCTCTGAACTGACTCTAAACTAACATTAAGAATAATTCTTAAAACAGTATATACACTGATACATACACACCTCTCAGTATATATATACACACGAGGATACAAACCTCTCAGTATATATACACACAAGGATACACACCTCTCAGTATATATACACACGAGGATACACACCTCTCAGTATATATACACACGAGGATACACACCTCTCAGTATATATACACGAGGGTACACAGAATGGATACCAGTCACCTCTAGTATATATACACACAGAACGTATCAGATCACTTCAGTATATATCCCCGAGGATACACCTCTCAGTATATATACACACAGGATACACTCTCAGTTATATACACAGAGATACACACTCTCAGTATATATACACACAGGATACACACCTCTCAGTATATATACACACAAGGATACACACTCTCAGTATATATACACACAAGGATCACACCTCTCGATGGATACACTCAGTATATACACACAAGGATACAAACCTCAGTATATATATACAATCAAGAGGAAATATTACAACACGATCTTCAGAATACTAACTATACACAGCAAGGCAATACTACACCTTTTCAGCATATATACATCGACCGAGGATACACACCTCTCAGTATATATCGTACACTACTTGAGCGATCAGTCTAGCAACTTCTCATATATATAATAATAATAGGTATATATATATATATATATATATACACGAAGATACACACCTCTCAGTATATATACACAAAGGATACACACTCTCAGTATATATACACACGAGGACACACACATCTCAGTATATATACACGAGGATACACACCTCTCAGTATATATACACACAAGGATAAACACCTCTCAGTATATATACACGAGGATAAACACCTCTCAGTATATATACACGAGGATACACACCTCTCAGTATATATATATACACATGAGGATACACACCTCTCAGTATATATATACACACGAGGATACTCATCTAAGGAATTAGACATCATACAGACACATCACAGTTCTATAAACATCACAGAGACACATCACTGGTGTATAAACATCACAGAGACACATCACTGGTATATAAACATCACAGAGACACATCACTGGTGTATAAACATCACAGAGACAATCACTGGTGTATAAACATCACAGAGACACATCACTGGTGATAAACTCACAGAACACATCACGTGTATAAACATCACAGAGACACATCACTGTTGTATAAACATCACAGAGACACATCACTGGTATATAAACCTCACAGAGACACATCACTGGTGTATAAACATCACAAAGACACATCACTGGTACATAAACATCACAGAGACACATCACTGGTATATAAACATCACAGAGACACATCACTGGTGTATAAACATCACAGAGACACATCACTGGTATATAAACATCACAGAGACACATCACTGGTATATAAACATCACAGAGACACATCACTGGTATATAAACATCACAGAGACACATCACTGGTATATAAACATCACAGAGACACATCACTGGTATATAAACATCACAGAGACACATCACTGGTGTATAAACATCACAGAGACACATCACTGGTATATAAACATCACAGAGACACATCACTGGTATATAAACATCACAGAGATACATCACTGGTATATAAACATCACAGAGACACATCACTGGTGTACAAACATCACAGAAACACATCACTGGTCTATAAACATCACAGAGACACATCACTGGTATATAAACATCACAGAGACAATCATGGTATATAAACATCACAGAGACATATCACTGGTGTATAAACATCCAGAAACAGAAACATCACAGGTCTATAAACATCACAAGACACATCACTGGTAAAAACTCACAGACACACGTGAACATCAGCACTCAGGTGTATAAACATCACAGAGACACATCACTGGTTATAAACATCACAGAGCAATCACGTATATAACATCGAGACACACTCTGGTATATAATACGAGAACACACTATATAACATCACAGAGACACATCACTGGTGTATAAACATCACAGAACATCACTGGAAACATCCAGAGCACATCACTGGTATATAACATCACAAGACACATCACTGGTTATAAACATCACAGAGACACATCACTGGTATATAAACATCACAGAGACACATCACTGGTATATAAACATCACAGAGACACATCACTGGTTATAAACATCACAGAGACACATCACTGGTATAAACATCACAGAGACACATCACTGGTATATAAACATCACAGAGACACATCACTGGTATATTAACATCACAGAGACACATCACTGGTATATAAACATCACAGAGACACATCACTGGTATATAAACATCACAGAGACACATCACTGTTATAAACATCACAGAGACACATCACTGGTATATAAACATCACAGAGACACATCACTGGTATATAAACATCACAGAGACACATCACTGGTATATAAACATCACAGAGACACATCACTGGTGTATAAACATCACAGAGACACATCACTGGTATATTAACATCACATAGACACATCACTGGTATATAAACATCACAGAGACACATCACTGGTATATAAACATCACAGAGACACATCACTGGTGTTTAAACATCACAGAGACACATCACTGGTGTATAAACATCACAGAGACACATCACTGGTATATAAACATCACAGAGACACATCACTGGTATATTAACATCACAGAGACACATCTCTGGTATATAAACATCACAGAGACACATCACTGGTATATAAACATCACAGAGACACATCACTGGTATATAAACATCACAGAGACACATCACTGGTGTATAAACATCACAGAGACACATCACTGGTGTATAAACATCACAGAGACACATCACTGGTGTATAAACATCACAGAGACACATCACTGGTACATAAACATCACAGAGACACATCACTGGTACATAAACATCACAGAGACACATCACTGGTATATAAACACAAGAAGACTAGTATCTCACTGTTAAGATCAGCCGCCGTGATGGTGGTGGCAGCGGCCGAGGGTGAGTGGAGGTGCAGCAGTGCCAGAGGTGGCTGCCAGGAGCCAGAGTCCAACCCTGGTCCACAGTCTTTACCTGCAACACACACATAATAAACCCTAATTTTTAAAGGGGTGGACTGGTAAGCCAGTTGAAGGCCTCGGTCAGGTTACCAAAAGCTCCAGCTGCGGGGCATCACATAACTAACATCAGCGTCAGGAAACACTTGTCCTGTTTCCTGACAAACCTTACCTAACCTAACCTAACTAGACACACACACACACGCCACTTCACCCAGGTTTATCTCTCTCTCGCAGGGGGTGCCTGCAATGCTGGTGAAGGGCTCTTGCTCCAAGTGACTGGAGATAACTACATCCACCCCCTTACCTTCCTCGCATTATATCTGGTTATTTTTCAGAGATGAGAGAGAGTGACCATTACTATTATTATCATTACTATCATTATTGTTATTTTTTCAATGAACCGACCATATCCCACCGAGGCAGGGTGACCCACCCAGGCAGGGTGACCCACCCAGGCAGGGTGACCCACCCAGGCAGGGTGACCCACCCAGGCAGGGTGACCCACCCAGGCAGGGTGACCCACCCAGGCAGAGGCCCACCCAGGCAGGGACCCACCCAGGCAGGGTGACCCACCCAGGCAGGGTGACCCACCCAGGCAGGGTGACCCACCCAGGCAGGGTGACCCACCCAGGCAGGGTGACCCACCCAGGCAGAGTGACCCACCCAGGCAGGGCGACCCACCCAGGCAGGGCGACCCACCCAGGCAGGGCGACCCACCCAGGCAGGGCGACCCACCCAGGCAGGGCGACCCACCCAGGCAGGGCGACCCACCCAGGCAGGGTGACCCACCCAGGCAGGGTGACCCACCCAGGCAGGGTGACCCACCCAGGCAGGGTGACCCACCCAGGCAGGGTGACCAGGAGTACCACAGAGGACACAAGGGTTACTCTGTTATAGAGGAGGAGTTACTAATGTATAGAGGAGAAGGGTTACTAATGTATAGAGGAGAAGGGGTTACTAATGTATAGAGGAGAAGGGGTTACTAATGTATAGAGGAGAAGGAGTTACTAATGTATAGAGGAGAAGGAGTTACTAATGTATAGAGGAGAAGGAGTTACTAATGTATAGAGAGAAGGAGTTACTAATGTATAGAGGAGAAGGGGTTACTAATGTATAGAGGAGAAGGAGTTACTAATGTATAGAGGAGAAGGAGTTACTAATGTATAGAGGAGAAGGAGTTACTAATGTATAGAGGAAAGGAGTTACTAATGTATAGAGGAGAAGGAGTTACTAATGTATAGAGGAAGGGTTACTAATGTATAGATGAGAAGGGTTACTAATGTATAGAGGAGAAGGGTTACTAATGTATGAGGAGAAGGTTACTAATGTGGAAAGGTTACTAATGTATAGAGGAGAAGGAGTTACTAATGTATAGAGGAGAAGGGTTACTAATGTATAGAGGAGAAGGGGTTACTAATGTATAGAGGAGAAGGAGTTACTAATGTATAGAGGAGAAGGAGTTACTAATGTATAGAGGAGAAGGAGTTACTAATGTATAGAGGAGAAGGAGTTACTAATGTATAGAGGAGAAGGAGTTACTAATGTATAGATGAGAAGGAGTTACTAATGTATAGAGGAGAAGGAGTTACTAATGTATAGAGGAGAAGGAGTTACTAATGTATAGAGGAGAAGGAGTTACTAATGTATAGAGGAGAAGGAGTTACTAATGTATAGAGGAGAAGGTGTTACTAATGTATAGATGAGAAGGAGTTACTAATGTATAGATGAGAAGGGGTTACTAATGTATAGAGGAGAAGGGGTTACTAATGTATAGAGAGAAGGGTTACTAATGTATAGAGGAGAAGGGTTACTAATGTATAGAGGAGAAGGGTTACTAATGTATAGAGGAGAAGGAGTTCAAGATGAGAGAAGGGTTACTAATGTATAGAGAAAGGTTATAATGTATAGAGGAGAAGGGTTACTAATGTATAGAGGAGAAGGGGTTACTAATGTATAGAGGAGAAGGGTTACTAATGTATAGAGGAGAAGGAGTTACTAATGTATAGAGGAGAAAGGGTATCTAATGTATAGAGGAAAGGGGTTACTAAGTTAAGGAGAAGGGTTACTAATGTATAGAGGAGAAGGAGAGACTAATGTATAGAGGAGAAGGAGTTACTAATGTATAGAGGAGAAGGAGTTACTAATGTATAGATGAGAAGGAGTTACTAATGTATAGAGGAGAAGGAGTTACTAATGTATAGAGGAGAAGGAGTTACTAATGTATAGATGAGAAGGGGTTACTAATGTATAGAGGAGAAGGAGTTACTAATGTATAGATGAGAAGGGGTTACTAATGTATAGAGGAGAAGGGGTTACTAATGTATAGAGGAGAAGGAGTTACTAATGTATAGAGGAGAAAGGGTAACTAATGTATAGAGGAGAAGGGGTTACTAATGTATAGAGGAGAAGGGGTTACTAATGTATAGAGGAGAAGGAGTTACTAATGTATAGAGGAGAAGGAGTTACTAATGTATAGATGAGAAGGGGTTACTAATGTATAGAGGAGAAGGGGTTACTAATGTATAGAGGAGAAGGAGTTACTAATGTATAGAGGAGAAGGGTTACTAATGTATAGAGGAGAAGGGGTTACTAATGTATAGAGGAGAAGGGGTTACTAATGTATAGAGGAGAAGGAGTTACTAATGTATAGAGGAGAAAGAGTTACTAATGTATAGATGAGAAGGAGTTACTAATGTATAGAGGAGAAGGAGTTACTAATGTATAGAGGAGAAGGAGTTACTAATGTATAGATGAGAAGGGGTTACTAATGTATAGAGGAGAAGGAGTTACTAATGTATAGAGGAGAAGGAGTTACTAATGTATAGATGAGAAGGAGTTACTAATGTATAGAGGAGAAGGAGTTACTAATGTATAGAGGAGAAGGGGTTACTAATGTATAGAGGAGAAGGAGTTACTAATGTATAGAGGAGAAGGAGTTACTAATGTATAGAGGAAAGGGTACTAATGTATAGAGAGAAGGGTTACTAATGTATAGAGGAGAAGGAGTTACTAATGTATAGAGAGAAGGGGTACTAATGTATAGAGGAGAAGGGTAACTAATGTATAGATGAGAAGGGTTACTAATGTATAGAGGAGAAGGGGTTACTAATGTATAGAGGAGAAGGGGTTACTAATGTATAGAGGAGAAGGTGTTACTAATGTATAGAGAAGAAGGAGTTACTAATGTATAGAGGAGAAGGAGTTACTAATGTATAGAGGAGAAGGAGTTACTAATGTATAGATGAGAAGGGGTTACTAATGTATAGATGAGAAGGGGTTACTAATGTATAGAGGAGAAGGAGTTACTAATGTATAGAGGAGAAGGGGTTACTAATGTATAGAGGAGAAGGGTTACTAATGTATAGAGGAGAAGGGTTACTAATGTATAGATGGGAAGGGTTACTAATGTATAGAGGAGAAAGGGTAACTAATGTATAGAGAGAAGGGGTTACTAGTGTATAGAGGAGAAGGAGTTACTAATTTATAGAGGAGAAGGGGTTACTAATGTATAGAGGAGAAAGGGTAACTAATGTATAGATGAGAAGGGGTTACTAATGTATAGAGGAGAAGGGGTAACTAATGTATAGATGAGAAGGGGTTACTAATGTATAGAGGAGAAGGAGTTACTAATGTATAGAGGAGAAGGACTTACTAATGTATAGATGAGAAGGGGTTACTAATGTATAGAGGAGAAGGAGTTACTAATGTATAGAGGAGAAGGAGTTACTAATGTATAGAGGAGAAGGAGTTACTAATGTATAGAGGAGAAGGAGTTACTAATGTATAGAGAAAAGGAAGTTACTAATGTATAGAGGAGAAGGGTTACTAATGTATAGAGGAGAAGGGTTACTAATGTATAGAGGAGAAGGAGTTACTAATGTATAGAGGAGAAAGGTTACTAATGTATAGAGGAAAGGGTTACTAATGTATAGAGGAGAAGGGTTACTAATGTATAGAGGAGAAGGAGTTACTAATGTATAGAGGAGAAGAGTTACTAAGTATAGAGGAAGAGTTACTAATGTATAGAGGAGAAGGAGTTACTAATGTATAGAGAGAAGGAGTTACTAATGTATAGAGAGAAGGGGTTACTAATGTATAGAGGAGAAGGAGTTACTAATGTATAGAGAGAAGGGTTACTAATGTATAGAGGAGAAGGAGTTACTAATGTATAGAGGAGAAGGAGTTACTAATGTATAGAGGAGAAAGGAGTTACTAATGTATAGAGGAGAAGGGTTACTAATGTATAGAGAGAAGGGTTACTAATGTATAGAGGAGAAGGAGTTACTAATGTATAGAGAGAGAAGGAGGTTACTAATGATAGTATAGAGGAGAAGGGTTACTAATGTATAGAGGAGAAGGGTTACTAATGTATAGAGGAGAAGGGGTTACTAATGTATAGAGGAGAAGGGGTTACTAATGTATAGAGGAGAAGGGTTACTAATGTATAGAGGAAAGGTACTAATGATAGAGAGGGTTACTAATGTATAGAGGAGAAGGAGTTACTAATGTATAGAGGAGAAGGAGTTACTAATGTATAGATGAGAAGGGTTACTAATGTATAGAGAGAAGGAGTTACTAATGTATAGAGGAGAAGGAGTTACTAATGTATAGAGGAGAAGGAGTTACTAATGTATAGAGGAGAAGGAGTTACTAATGTATAGAGGAGAAGGGTTACTAATGTATAGAGGAGAAGGAGTTACTAATGTATAGAGAGAAGGAGTTACTAATGTATAGAGGAGAAAGGGTACTAATGTATAGATGAGAAGGGTTACTAATGTATAGAGGAGAAGGAGTTACTAATGTATAGGAGTTCTAATTATAGAGAAGTTAATATATGAGAATACTAATATAGGAGGACTATATAGAGAGTTACTAATGTATGAGAGGGTTTAATTATAGGGAATTCTGTATGGGAAGTTACTATGTAGAGAAGGTAATGTATAGGAGAAGGTTACTAATGTAGGAAAGGTTTAATGTATAGAGAAGTACTAATGTATGAGAAGGGTTCTAATGTGGATACTATTAAGAGGAGATTTATTATAGAGAAGGTTACTAATGTAGAGGAGGTATAATTAGAAAGGTTACTAATATGAGAAGGTTACTAATGTATAGAAGGTTATAATGATAGGAAGTACTAATGTATGAGAGGTTATAATATAGAGGGTTATATTATAGAGAAGGTTACATGTAAGGAGGTTACTAATTATAGGAAAGGTTATAATGTATAGAGGAGAGGTTATAATGTATGGAGTCATAGAGAGAAGGGTTACTAATGTATAGAGGAGAAAGGGTTAACTAATGTATAGAGAGAAGGGTTACTAATGTATAGAGGAGAAGGGGTTACTAATGTATAGAGGAGAAGGGTTACTAATGTATAGAGGAGAAGGGTTACTAATGTATAGAGAGAAGGGTTACTAATTATAGAGGAGAAGAGTTACTAATGTATAGAGGAGAAGGAGTTACTAATGTATAGAGGAAGGGGTTACTAATGTTAATGAGAAGGTATAAGATAGGGAAAGAGTTAAAGTTATAGAGGAAAGGAGTTACTAATGTATAGAGGAAGGGTTACTAATGTATAGAGGAGAAGGGTTACTAATGTATAGATGGAAGGGGTTACTAATGTAAGGAGAAGGGTAACTAATGTATAGAGAGAAGGGTTACTATGTATAGAGGAGAAGGAGTTACTAATTATAGAGGAGAAGGTTACTAATGTATAGAGGAGAAGGGTACTAATGTATAGAGAGAAGGGGTTACTAATGTATAGAGGAGAAGGGGTTACTAATGTATAGAGAGAAGGAAATGTAGAGGAGAAGGTTACTAATGTATAGAGGAGAAGGAGTTACTAATGTATAGAGGAGAAGGGGTTACTAATGTATAGAGGAGAAGGAGTTACTAATGTATAGAGGAGAAGGGGTTACTAATGTATAGAGGAGAAGGGGTTACTAATGTATAGAGGAGAAGGGGTTACTAATGTATAGAGGAGAAGGGGTTACTAATGTATAGAGGAGAAGGGGTTACTAATGTATAGAGGAGAAGGGGTTACTAATGTATAGAGGAGAAGGGGTTACTAATGTATAGAGGAGAAGGGGTTACTAATGTATAGAGGAGAAGGGTTACTAATGTATAGAGGAGAAGGGGTTACTAATGTATAGAGGAGAAGGGGTTACTAGCCCCTTGTTCCCAGCATGATGTCGCCTCTTACGACACACATGGCTTATGGAGGAAGAATTCTGTTCAACTTCCCAATGGAGAATTATTATTATTTTTATTATTATAAGATGTCACAGACCGGGTCGCGGGGGCATTGACCCCCGAAACCTTCTCCGGGAATACTCTAGGTATAATACCCACCAGTGGTGCCACATCGGGAGGGTCGCCAGGGAGGGATGTTGACACCTGACAGCCTAGACACACCTGGGGAAGATGCAAGGTTGTCGTGAGTGTGGCAACATAAACACACACACACACACACACACACACAACTACAGACCAGTGTCATTGACATGTGTAGTATGCAAAGTCATGGAGAAGATTATCAAGAGAAGAGTGGTGGAGCACCTAGAAAGGAACGAACTTATCAATGACAGTCAGCACGGTTTCAGGGATGGTAAATCCTGTGTCACAAACCTACTGGAGTTCTATGACAGGGTGACAGCAGTAAGACAAGAAAGAGAGGGGTGGGTAGATTGCATTTTCTTGGACTGTAAGAAGGCGTTTGACACAGTTCCATACAGGAGATTAGTGCAAAAGCTGGAGGATCAGGCAGGGATAACAGGAAAGGCACTACAATGGATCAGGGAATACCTGTCAGGAAGACAACAGCGAGTAATGGTACGCGGAGAGGTGTTAGAGTGGGCGCCTGTGACGAGCAGGGTTCCACAGGGGTCAATTCTAGGACCGGTGCTGTTTCTGGTATTTGTGAACATGTCGGAAGAAATAGACTCAGAAGTGTCTCTGTTTGCAGATGATTTGAAGTTGATGAGAAGAATTCAATCGAACGAAGACCAAACAGAACTACAAAGGGATCTGGATAGGCTGCAGGCCTGATCCAGCAACTGGCTCCTGGAGTTCAACCCCACCAAGTGAAAAGTCATGAAGATTGGGGAAGGGCAAAGAAGACCGCAGACGGAGTATAGTCTAGGGGGCCAGAGACTACAAACCTCACTCAAGGAAAAGGATCTTGGGGTAAGTATAACACCAGGCACATGTCCTGAGGCGCACATCAACCAAATAACTGCTGCGGCATACGGGCGCCTAGCAAACCTAAAATCAGCATTCCGACATCTCAATAAGGAGTCGTTCAGGACTCTGTACACCGTGTACATTAGGCCTATATTGGAGTATGCAGCACCAGTATGGAACCCACACCTAGCCAAACACATAAGGAAACTAGAGAAAGTGCAAAGGTTTGCAACAAGACTAGTCCCGGAGCTAATGGGAATGTCCTACGAGGAGAGGTTAAGGGAAATCAACCTGACGACACTGGAGAATAGGAGAGATAGGGAGGATACAATAACGACATATAAAATACTGAGAGGAATCGACAAGTTGGACAGAGTCAAGATGTTCCAGAGATGGGACACAGCAACAAGGGTCACAGTTGGAAGTGTAAGACTCAGATGAATCACAGGGATGTTAGGAAGTATTTCTTCAGTCACAGAGTTGTTAGGAAGTGGAATAGTCTGGGAAGTGATGTAGTGGAGGCAGGATCCATACATAGCTTTTAGAAGAGGTATGATAAAGCTCATGGAGCAGAAAGAGTGACCAGTGAAGAGGCGGGGCCAAGAGCTAAGACTTGGCCCCTGCAACCACAACTAGGTGAGTACAAACACGCAAAGTTTCTGCTCATTAAATTAATGATTGCTGACAGCCAGCTGTCATTACCTACTAATTCAGGTTCGACCTTGATACGGCGCTCATAGTTGAAAGGCCTTCTATCCCTCTTCAGATGTTTTAATTTCTCGTCTCACAAACAATGGCTACGGTAGCCACTAACGTCATTTATTTTATTACTTTTTTAACGGGATCACATCTCTGGTAGAGACTCATCAATTTTGCTCTTATGTGACCAAGACAGGTATTAAAAAGTCCAGTGTTCGGAAATAATAGGTTATTAAAAAAAAAGTTTTAACTATGCGGGTCGAATTTCGGTCACATGTAAAAAAAAAAAAAAGAATTGTAACTATGTGGGTTGAGATTTCGAGAAGAGTTTGTTAGTGAGGGGAGCAGAGAAAGGTCACTGTCTTCTCAAGTGGTCAAGGCTATGTAAGGTCACTGTCTTCTCAAGTGGTCAAGGCTATGTAAGGTCACTGTCTTCTCAAGTGGTCAAGGCTATGTAAGGTCACTGTCTTCTCAAGTCGTCAAGTCTATGTAAGGTCACTGTCTTCTCAAGTCGTCAAGTTACGTAAAGTCACTGTCTACTCAAGTCGTCAAGTTATGTAAAGTCACTGTCTTCCCAAGTCGTCAAGTTATGTAAAGTCACTGTCTTCCCAAGTCGTCAAGTTATGTAAAGTCACTGTCTTCCCAAGTCGTCAAGTTATGTAAAGTCACTGTCTTCTCAAGTCATCATGTTATGTAAAGTCACTGAAGTCGTCAAGTTATGAAAGTCACTGTCTTCAAGTCGTCAAGTTATGTAAAGTCACTGTCTTCCCAAGTCATCAAGTTGTAAAGTCACTGTTTCCAAGTGTCAAGTTATGTAAAGTCACTGTCTTCCAAGTCGTCAAGTTATGTAAAGTCACTGTCTCCCAAGTCGTCAAGTTATGTAAGTCACTGTCTTCTCAAGTCTCAAGGTATGAAAGTCACTGCTTCAAGTCGTCAAGTTATGTAAAGTCACTGTCTTCCAAGTCGTCAAGTTATGTAAGTCACTGTCTTCCAAGTCTCAAGTTATGTAAGTCACTGTCTTCCAAGTCGTCAAGTTATGTAAAGTCACTGTCTCCAAGTCGTCAAGTTGTAAGTCACTGTCTCTCAAGTCGTCAAGTTATGTAAAGTCACTGTCTTCCAAGTCTCAAGTTAGTAAAGTACTGTCTACTAAGTCGTCAAGTTATGTAAAGTCACTGTCTTCCCAAGTCTATGTAAGGTCACTGTCTTCTCAAGTCTCAAGTATGTAAAGTCACTGTCTTCCAAGTCGTCAAGGCATGTAAAGTCACTGTCTTCTCAAGTCGTCAAGTTATGTAAGTCACTGTCTTCTCAAGTGTCAAGTTATGTAAAGTCACTGTCTTCTCAAGTGTCAAGTTATGTAAGTCACTGTCTCTCAAGTCGTCAAGTATGTAAGTCACTGTCTTCTCAAGTCGTCAAGTTATGTAAGTCACTGTCTTCTCAAGTCGTCAAGTTATGTAAGTCACTGTCTTCCAAGTCGTCAAGTTATGTAAGTCACTGTCTTCCAAGTCGTCAAGGTTATGTAAGTCACTGTCTTCCAAGTGTCAAGTATGTAGTCCTGTCCAACAAGTTAGTAAAGTCACTGTCTACTCAAGTCGTCAAGTTATGTAAGTCAATGTCTCCAAGTCGTCAAGTTAGTAAAGTCACTGTCTCTCAAGTCTCAAGTTATGTAAAGTCACTGTCTTCCCAAGTCGTCAAGTTATGTAAGTCACTGTCTTCTCAAGTCATCAAGGTTATGTAAAGTCACTGTCTACTCAAGTCTCAAGTTAGTAAAGTCACTGTCTCTCAAGTCGTCAAGTTATGTAAGTCACTGTCTCCAAGTCGTCAAGTTATGTAAAGTCACTGTCTTCTCAAGTCATCAAGTTATGTAAAGTCACTGTCTTCTAAGTCGTCAAGTTATGTAAAGTCACTGTCTCCAAGTCGTCAAGTTATGTAAATCACTGTCTTCTCAAGTCATCAATGTTATGTAAAGTCACTGTCTTCCAAGTCGTCAAGTTATGTAAAGTCACTGTCTCTCAAGTCGTCAAGTTATGTAAGTCACTGTCTTCCCAAGTCGTCAAGTTATGTAAAGTCACTGTCTTCTCAAGCTCAAGTTATGTAAAGTCACTGTTTTCAAGTCATCAATGTTATGTAAAGTCACTGTCTTCCCAAGTCGTCAAGTTATGTAAGTCACTGTCTTCCAAGTCGTCAAGTTATGTAAAGTCACTGTCTTCCAAGTCGTCAAGTTATGTAAAGTCACTGTCTTCCAAGTCATCAAGTTATGTAAAGTCACTGTTTCTCAAGTCGTCAAGTTATGTAAAGTCACTGTCTCTCAAGTCAAGTTATGTAAGTCACTGTCTTCTCAAGTCATCAATGTTATGTAAAGTCACTGTCTTCCCAAGTCGTCAAGTTATGTAAAGTCACTGTCTCTCAAGTCATCAAGTTATGTAAAGTCACTGTCTTCTCAAGTCGTCAAGTTATGTAAAGTCACTGTCTTCCCAAGTCGTCAAGTTATGTAAAGTCACTGTTTCTCAAGTCTCAAGTTATGTAAAGTCACTGTCTTCCCAAGTCGTCAAGTTAGTAAAGTCACTGTCTTCCAAGTGTCAAGTTATGTAAAGTCACTGTCTCTAAGTCGCGTTATGTAAAGTCATGTCTTCCCAAGTCGTCAAGTTATAAAGTCACTGTCTTCAAGTCATTATGGTCACTGTCTTCCAAGTCGTCAAGTTATGTAAGTCTGTTCCAGTCGTCAAGTTATGTAAGTCACTTCTTCAAGTCTCAAGTTATGTAAGTCACTGTCTTCTCAAGTCTCAAGTTATGTAAGTCACTGTCTTCAAGTCGTCATTATGTAGTCATGTCTTCCAATCGTAAGTTATTAGTCACGTCTTCAAGTCAATGTTATGTAAGTCACTCTCCCAGTCGTCAAGTTATGTAGTACTTCTTCCCAAGTCGTCAAGTTATGAAAGTCTGTCTCCAAGTCGTCAAGTTATGTAAGTCACTCTCAGTCTCAAGGTAAATCTGTTCTCAAGTCGTCAGTTAGTAAGTCTGTCTTCCAGTCAAGTTATGTAAGTCATGTCTTCTCAGTCATGTTGTAAGTCACTGTCTTCCAAGTGTCGTTGTAAAGTCACTGTCTTCCCAAGTCGTCAAGTTATGTAAAGTCACTGTCTTCTCAAGTCTCAAGTTATGTAAGTCACTGTCTTCCCAAGTCGTCAAGTTATGTAAAGTCACTGTCTTCCAAGTCGTCAAGTTATGTAAAGTCACTGTCTTCCCAAGTCGTCAAGTTATGTAAGTCACTGTCTTCCAAGTCTCAATGTTATGTAAGTCATGTTTAAGTCGTCAAGTTAGTAAAGTCATGTCTTCCAAGTCGTCAAGTTATGTAAAGTCACTGTCTTCCCAAGTCGTCAAGTTATGTAAAGTCACTGTCTTCCCAAGTCATCAAGTTATGTAAAGTCACTGTATTCTCAAGTCGTCAAGGTTATGTAAAGTCACTGTCTACTCAAGTCAAGTTATGTAAAGTCACTGTCTTCTCAAGTCATCAATGTTATGTAAAGTCACTGTCTTCCCAAGTCGTCAAGTTATGTAAAGTCACTGTCTACTCAAGTCATCAAGTTATGTAAAGTCACTGTCTTCTCAAGTCGTCAAGTTATGTAAAGTCACTGTCTTCCCAAGTCGTCAAGTTATGTAAAGTCACTGTCTTCTCAAGTCATCAATGTTATGTAAAGTCACTGTCTTCCCAAGTCGTCAAGTTATGTAAAGTCACTGTCTTCCCAAGTCGTCAAGTTATGTAAAGTCACTGTCTACTCAAGTCGTCAAGTTATGTAAAGTCACTGTCTTCCCAAGTCGTCAAGTTATGTAAAGTCACTGTCTTCTCAAGTCATCATGGTTATGTAAAGTCACTGTCTTCCCAAGTCGTCAAGTTATGTAAAGTCACTGTCTACTCAAGTCGTCAAGTTATGTAAAGTCACTGTCTTCCCAAGTCGTCAAGTTATGTAAAGTCACTGTCTTCTCAAGTCATCATGGTTATGTAAAGTCACTGTCTTCCCAAGTCGTCAAGTTATGTAAAGTCACTGTCTACTCAAGTCGTCAAGTTATGTAAAGTCACTGTCTTCCCAAGTCATCAATGTTATGTAAAGTCACTGTCTTCTCAAGTCGTCAAGTTATGTAAAGTCACTGTCTTCCCAAGTCGTCAAGTTATGTAAAGTCACTGTCTACTCAAGTCGTCAAGTTATGTAAAGTCACTGTCTTCTCAAGTCGTCAAGTTATGTAAAGTCACTGTCTTCCAAGTCGTCAAGTTATGTAAAGTCACTGTCTTCCCAAGTCGTCAAGTTATGTAAAGTCACTGTCTTCTCAAGTCATCAATGTTATGTAAAGTCACTGTCTTCCCAAGTCGTCAAGTTATGTAAAGTCACTGTCTTCCCAAGTCGTCAAGTTATGTAAAGTCACTGTCTTCCCAAGTCGTCAAGTTATGTAAAGTCACTGTCTTCCCAAGTCATCAATGTTAGGTAAAGTCACTGTCTTCCCAAGTCATTAAGTTATGTAAAGTCACTGTCTTCCCAAGTCGTCAAGTTATGTAAAGTCACTGTCTTCCCAAGTCGTCAAGTTATGTAAAGTCACTGTCTTCCCAAGTCGTCAAGTTATGTTAGGTCACTGTCTTCCCAAGTCGGCAAGTTATGTAAGGTCACTGTCTTCCCAAGTCGTCAAGTTATGTAAGGTCACTGTCTTCCCAAGTCGGCAAGTTATGTAAGGTCACTGTCTTCCCAAGTCGTCAAGTTATGTAAGGTCACTGTCTTCCCAAGTCGTCAAGGCTGTATAATGCGCTTAATGTATATCAACAGAGGAACTATACAACACAGTTGTTTATTTCAGATTACTACACAAGAACAATCTGAAGGTCTATAGTTAGGTTATAGTATCAACAAGAACACCCAAGAGCAGAATTACGGGAAAAGGATCACTAAAATCTAGATGGTGGAGGCTGGAGAGGATGTTGGAGGCTGGAGAGGATGGTGGAGGCTGGAGAGGATGGTGGAGGCTGGAGAGGATGGTGGAGGCTGGAGAGGATGGTGGAGGCTGGAGAGGATGGTGGAGGCTGGAGAGGATGGTGGAGGCTGGAGAGGATGGTGGAGGCTGGAGAGGATGGTGGAGGCTGGAGAGGATGGTGGAGGCTGGAGAGGATGGTGGAGGCTGGGAGGATGCTGGAGGCTGGAGAGGATGTTGGAGGCTGAGAGGATGGTGGAGGCTGAGAGGATGGTGGAGGCTGGAGAGGATGGTGGAGGCTGGAGAGGATGGTGGAGGCTGGAGAGGATGTTGGAGGCTGGAGAGGATGTTGGAGGCTGGAGAGGATGGTGGAGGCTGGAGAAGAGGATGGTGGAGGCTGGAGAGGATGTTGGAGGCTGGAGAGGATGGTGGAGGCTGAAGAGGATGGTGGAGGCTGGAGAGGTTCTTAGAAGTAAGGAAGGAGTGTGGGATGAATCACAGAAGCCGGGAACAGCTGCTGGAGGAATCTTGGAGGAGAGGGAGGTATCATGGAGGTGGGGGAGGTATCATGGAGGTGGGGAGGTATCATGGAGGTGGGGAGGTATCATGGAGGTGGAGGAGGTATCATGGAGGTGAGGAGGGAGCATGGAGGTGGGGGAGGATCATGGAGGTGGGGAGGTATCATGGAGGTGGGGAGGGATCATGGAGGTGGGGAGAAATCTTGGAGGTGGGGAGGAATCTTGGAGGTGGGGAGGTATCATGGAGGTGGGGGAGGTATCATGGAGGTGGGGAGGTATCATGGAGGTGGGGGAGGTATCATGGAGGTGAGGAGGGAGCATGGAGGTGGGGGAGGGATCATGGAGGTGGGGAGGTATCATGGAGGTGGGGAGGGATCATGGAGGTGGGGAGGAATCTTGGAGGTGGGGAGGTATCATGGAGGTGGGGAGGTATCATGGAGGTGGGAGGTATCATGGAGGTGGGGAGGTATCATGGAGGTGGGGAGGTATCATGGAGGTGGGGAGGGATCTTGGAGGTGGGGAGGAATCTTGGAGGTGGGGAAGTATCATGGAGGTGGGAGGTATCATGGAGGTGGGGAGGTATCATGGAGGTGGGGAGGTATCATGGAGGTGGGGAGGTATCATGGAGGTGGGGAGGGATCATGGAGGTGGGGGAGGGATCTTGGAGGTGGGGAGGGTTCATGGAGGTGGGGAGGGTTCATGGAGGTGGGAAGGGATCGTGGAGGTGGGGAGGAATCATGTTGATGTTGCAGCAAGAGCAACAGCAGCAAAAGCAACAACAGGAACAGCAGCAGCAACTGCAGCAGCAACAGCAGCAACAACAACAGCAGCAACAACAACAGCACTGTCCCATAGTGTTGTGCAGTTAAAATCTCTTTTAGTATATATGTATTATTTGTGACATGTGATGATCACATTTTGTGTGACTCTGTTAATACAGTATATTCCTTGCTATGTACATGTATATTCCTTGCTATGTACATGTATATTCCGTGCTATGTACATGTATATTCCGTGCTATGTACATGTATATTCCTTGCTATGTACATGTATATTCCTTGCTATGTACATGTATATTCCTTGCTATGTACATGCATATTCCTTGCTATGTACATGTATATTCCTTGCTATGTACATGTATATTCCTTGCTATGTACATGTATATTCCTTGCTATGTACATGCATATTCCTTGCTATGTACATGTATATTCCTTGCTATGTGCATGTATATTCCTTGCTATGTACATGTATATTCCTTGCTATGTACATGTATATTCCTTGCTATGTACATGTATATTCCTTGCTATGTACATGTATATTCCTTGCTATGTATATGCATATTCCTTGCTATGTACATGTATATTCCTTGCTATGTACATGTATATTCCTTGCTATGTACATGTATATTCCTTGCTATGTACATGTATATTCCTTGCTATGTACATGTATATTCCTTGCTATGTACATGTATATTCCTTGCTATGTACATGTATATTCTTTGCTATGTACATGTATATTCCTTGCTATGTACATGTATATTCCTTGCTATGTACATGTATATTCCTTGCTATGTACATGTATATTCCTTGCTATGTACATGTATATTCCTTGCTATGTACATGTATATTCCTTGCTATGTATATGCATATTCCTTGCTATGTACATATATATTCCTGGCTATGTACATGTATATTCCTTGCTATGTACATGTATATTCCTTGCTATATACATGTATATTCCTTGCTATGTACATATATATTCCTTGCTATGTACATGTATATTCCTTGCTATGTACATGTATATTCCTTGCTATGTACATGTATATTTCTTGCTATATACATGTATATTCTTTGGTTTGTGGTTTACAAATAACCAACACTATGGTAAGAGCCCATTCGACTACGTTTCGATCCCTCCCTTTGCCATTATCAAGTCACAGCAGTTTCGGCTTGGTAATGGTTAAGGGAGAAACGAAACATGGTATAATGTTTCTTCTTCCAAATCCAGATCTATCTGCGATATACTAACAACCCTCCCCCTCCAGGATGCCACCCACGACAGATGACTAACACCCGGGTACCTAGTTCAGCTCCATGATCTGGAACGACCATGGAGCTGAACTCTTCTCCAGGCTGAGGGACTGACCACCTCAAATATTATTTCTCGAAGGTTGATGGACTGATTACACCATCTTTATTTCACTACTACACTGCTGCCTCTGTATCTGACTGAAGAAGCCTACTGTGTAGGCGAAACGTTTCAACAATAAAGATACCTAACTGTTGCACATGTCTTAATCATCAACCCGGGTACCTATTTACTGCTAGGTGAACAGGACAACCGGCACAAGGGATCCTGCTCACACACATCTCGAATCGCCTGGAAATCTAGTCCGATTCCCTCTGGTTGTGACCCCGAGCACTCTACCTTTGATCGTTCATGACACTTGCATACATTAATTGTTGATTGTGTAGATCAAAAGTTTGTGAGCGACAAAGCAGCCGGCACTGCAGCTGGACCCTGATGGCACTGCAACTGGACCCTGATGGCACTGCAGCTAGACCCTGATGGCACTGCAGCTGGACCTTGATGGCACTGCAGCTGGACCTTGATGGCACTGCAACTGGACCTTGATGACTCTGCAGCTGGACCCTGATGGCACTGCAGCTGGATCTTGATGGCACTGCAGCTGGACCTTGATGGCACTGCAGCTGGACCCTGATTATTCACTCACACATTATGAGAGATCATAATGCATTCTCTCTCTCTTTATTATTCCTTATACGTTTGCAAGATTCTTAATTAATTCCACTAACAAGGACTGCTAGGAGGACCTGCAGCAGCAGCAGCAGCAGCAGCAGCAGCAGCAGCAGCAGCAGCAGCAGCAGCAGCAGCAGCAGCAGCAGCAGCAGCAGCAGCAGCAGCAGCAGCAGCAGGGTAGCAGACCTGCAGAGGGTAGTACATCCTATTTAAATCACTTGTTCTCTCTGGAATACTGCTGTACATTAACATCTCCAGTCAATGCAGGTGAAATTGCAGATCTAGAGAATGTACAGATAGCCTTTACTGTACAGGTAAGTTCCATCAAACACCTTAACTACTGGGAACGCCTGGAAGCACTTGACTTGTATTCACTGGAGCGCAGGCGAGAAAGATACATCATAATCTACACCTGAAAGATCCTGGAGGGACTGGTCCCTAATCTTCTCACAAAAATCACTCCCTAAGAAAGCAAAAGACTTGACAGGCGATGCAAATACCCCCAGTGAAAAGTAGGGGCGTCACTGGTACACTAAGAGAAAGCCCAATAAGTGTCCGGGGCCCAAGACTGTTCAACAGCCTCCCACCAGCCATAAGGGAAATTACCAATAGACTTCTGGTTGTCTTCAAGAGGGAGCTGGACAGATACTTGAAGTCAGTGCCAGGGCTGTGGTTCGTACGATGGACTATGTGCGGCCAGCAGTAACAGCCTCGTTGATCTGGCCCTGATCCACCAGGAGGCCTGGTCATGGACCGGGCCGCGGGGGCGTTGACCCCTGGAATACCCTCCAGGTAGACTCCAGGTTGGAAAGTAGCCGTATACCTCCAGAAGGAAGACAGCAGACCAACAGCAGGAAGATTGCAGGAAGACAGCAGATCAGCAGCAGGCTGACAGCAGACCGGCAGCAGGAAGACAGCAGACCGGCAGCAGGAAGACAGCAGACCGGCAGCAGGAAGACAGCAGACCGGCAGCAGGAAGATAGTAATGATCGACAAGACATTCTTCGTCTCTATCATTCACATTTCATGTACAGACAGACATCAGTTCAGATCCCATATTATCAGTTCAGATCCCATATTATCAGTTCAGATCCCATATTATCAGTTCAGATCCCATATTATCAGTTCAGATCCATTATTATCAGTTCAGATCCCATATTATCAGTTCAGATCCCTATATTATCAGTTCAGATCCCATATTATCAGTTCAGTATCACGATCCATATTATCAGTTCAGATCCCTTATATTATCAGTTCAGATCCCATATTATCAGTTCAGATCCCATATTATCTCAGTCTCAGATCCCATATTATCAGTTCAGATCCCATATTATCAGTTCAGATCCCTTATTATCAGTTCAGATCCCATATTATCAGTTCAGATCCCATATTATCAGTTCAGATCCCATATTATCAGTTCAGATCCCCTATTATCAGTTCAGATCCCTTATTATCAGTTCAGATCCCATATTATCAGTTCAGATCCCATATTATCAGTTCAGATCCCATATTATCAGTTCAGATCCCATATTATCAGTTCCATTTTTCTCCATATTATCAGTTCAGTTCCCATATTATCAGTTCAGATCCCATATTATCAGTTCAGATCCCATATTATCAGTTCAGATCCCATATTATCAGTTCAGATCCCATATTATCAGTTCAGATCCCTTATTATCAGTTCAGATCCCATATTATCAGTTCAGATCCCTTATTATCAGTTCAGATCCCTTATTATAAGTTCAGATCCCATATTATCATTTCAGATCCCATATTATCAGTTCAGATCCCATATTATCAGTTCAGATCCCATATTATCAATTCAGATCCCATATTATCAGTTCAGATCCCATATTATCAGTTCAGATCCCATATTATCAGTTCAGATCAAATATTATCAGTTCAGGTCCCTTATTATCAGTTCAGATCCCTTATTATCAGTTCAGATCCCATATTATCAGTTCAGATCCCATATTATCAGTTCAGATCCCATATTATCAGTTCAGATCCCATATTATAAGTTCAGATCCCATATTATCAGTTCAGATCCCATATTATCAGTTCAGATCCCATATTATCAGTTCAGATCCCATATTTTCAGTACCGATCCCATATTATCAGTTCAGTTCCCATATTATCAGTTCAGATCCCATATTATCAGTTCAGATCCCTTATTATAAGTTCAGATCCCATATTATCAGTTCAGATCCCTTATTATCAGTTTAGATCCCTTATTATAAGTTCAGATTCCATATTATCATTTCAGATCCCATATTATCAGTTCAGATCCCATATTATCAGTTCAGATCCCATGTTATCAGTTCAGATCCCATATTATCAGTTCAGTTCCCATATTATCAGTTCAGATCCCATATTATCAGTTCAGATCCCATATTATCATTTCAGATCCCATATTATCAGTTCAGATCCCATATTATCAGTTCAGATCCCATATTATCAATTCAGATCCCATATTATCAGTTCAGATCCCATATTATAAGTTCAGATCCCATATTATAAGTTCAGATCCTATATTATCAGTTCAGATCCCATATTATCAGTTCAGATCCCATATTATCAGTTCAGATCCCATATTTTCAGTACAGATCCCATATTAATCGCTCAGAAATCGTTACATCGCTCGACGTACTTCATTACTTTCGTAAATAACCAGGCAGGTGGCTTCCACAACCACGTAACGAAGGAGAATTAATACCACATCTTCGTAAGGGTAAAAAATTCCGATAATGCTGGAGACAGTGGTGTGAGTGGAGTGTTCAGGGGAAGTTCTTGCTCGTCACACCGAGGTTTTGCCCTCAAGTGTAACTTGTATATAGTGCAAGTCGGAGGGAAACGTCGTTCTAAGCTTATTTTCTACGTGCTGGTTATTTGTGTATTTTCCCTCGCTTATCAGTCTTTAACTAGAGATGAGTAGATTAGTTATTACGTGCAATCTCACTCTCTCTCACTTTCACCGCTTTCTGTCTTACTCTTAATTCTTTCAATAATAACTCTACCATACACTTTACCAGGTACACTCAACAGACTTATTCCCCTATAATTTTTTCACTCTCTTTTGTCCCCTTTGCCTTTATACAAAGGAACAATACACGCTCTCTGCCAATCCCTAGGTACCTTACCCTCTTCCATACATTTATTAAATAATAGCACCAACCACTCCAAAACTATATCCCCACCTGCTTTTAACATTTCTATCTTTATCCCATCAATCCCAGCTGCCTTACCCCCTTTCATTCTACTCACTGCCTCACGAACTTTCCCTCTGAGAGTCTCCTGATGTTGTTTCCCCTCTCAGACCCTCATGTAGAGGGGAGATTACCTTTCACAATGGTACATTTAATAACAGAAGATGCTTTCTCCTCTTCCTGTGTCGGAGGACAGGTACAAGTGTCATTAATGAAGGGAGAGGTGTGGCTCCAGGCAATGCCGCTCCCACTCAGTCATAGCTGGGGTCACCGCCCCACGGCCCGGTCCCAGACCAGACTTCCTGGTTGCTGCCTTGGTTATCTTGGCTGGCACTACTTATCTAGTTTTCTCTCTCACACACACACACACACACACACAGGAAGTGAAATAGTCTGGAAAGTGACGTAGTGGAGGCAGGATCCATAGTTTTAAAACGAGGTATGATAAAGCTCATGGAGCAGGGAGAGAGAGGACCTAGTAGCGACCAGTGAAGAGGCGGGGCCAGGAGTTATGAATCGACCCCTGAAACCACAAATAGGTGAGTACACTCACACACACGTCAAGGGACCAACTCTGCACTCAGCATCTGACTCGTCCTGCTCCAAACAGAAGTCTGGTAGTGTTGACTGGATATTCCTTTGACGTCACATCCTCCTTGATGTCTGGCTGTGATGCTGAGACATCTGTGAATATACGGTGATGCTGGGGGAGACCTCTATCATGTCATCTCGCGAACACAGAGTGATGCTGGACGATCTTCCTGTCTCTCCCGTCAGCAAGTTACAAGACAGAATACCAACGATTCAATCTACAAAACCACTTTACGCATCAAATGCTTCCTCTCTCTGTGTAGGGCTTTATCAAATTATGTTTCACTTTGTATAGAGCTTCACCAAATCATGTTCCGCTCTATGTAGAGCTTATATCAAGTCACGATAAAGTTTTCCACAGTGCCACATTTCGAACCAAGTTATATACTGTACGGTACACAAACTCAGTGAACACATTGGAAGATATTTACTGCCTCAGGACAGTGGTCGTTTCGTGAATTCTTTTTTGCATAGAACATCGAAGGTCGCATGCAACTTACGGACCGCACGTCGCGTATCCCTGGTCTGTAGAGTGCCAAGGCGAGGATACCCGATGAACAACAACAGAATCTAGAAGGCGTTTAAGGGCTGCGAAATCGCTTGTAAGATCAGAGTGTCCCTGGAAGATTGGGAAGACTTAGCGAGGTCTGAATGACCTAGAGGGAAGACCTAACAAAATCAGGAAGATCTTGGTAAACCAAGATAACGTGACGAACATCGATAACAAACATAGATAACTTAACAAACATGAGAGAGAGAAAGAGAGGCACGAACGTAAGATTCAGTCGTATTTGTATCAAGGACGCTTGAAAGCACTCTTGGGTCCTTTGAAGCGACCCGCAAGAGGCAGGAGCCTGGAAGAAGACCCAAGATAAAACTTATCCTGCTGGCCAGACAGTTTCAATACAAAGATGTTCCCTCGATCCACTGACTGCCTCAGCATCAACCATGTTTTGCAAGCAGGGGAACCTGAGCCTGCTCCCTGAATGTTGCAACCTCGCAACGTGGCAACACAATGTTCAATCCGTACACTGAAAGCTGTATATCTCAGTGTATATGCATTCAGAAGCGAATGTATAACTGAGAATTTACTTTAATTCCCATTTCAGAAGTATTCTTGATTCTTAGTGTTGAGGAGAAGCCCGGAGGAGAAGCCCGGAGGAGAAGCGCGGCCTTCATGACCCTCGCGCAGTCGACAGCTTTCAAGAGTTAGTTACCATTTTGTCCTAGGCACATGTCGATTAGACACTAGGCCTGTTGTATGTATGTGTGTGGGGGGACGAAATTGAAATTGCCCCGCCGTAACCTCAGGGTGAGTGAGCAAGGCCAGCCCCATGCCAGACGAACTCAGGGTGACGTTGCCTTGCCTGCAACACTCAGGGTGACGTTGCCTTGCCTGCAACAGTCAGGGTGAGGTTGCCAGGCTTGCAACACTCAGGGTGAGGTTGCCAGGCCTGCAACACTCAGGGTGAGGTTGCCTTGCCTGCAACACTCAGAGTGAGGTTGCCAGGCCTGCAACACTCAGGGTGAGGTTGCCTTGCCTGCAACACTCAGGGTGAGGTTGCCAGGCCTGCAACACTCAGGGTGAGGTTGCCTTGCCTGCAACACTCAGAGTGAGGTTGCCAGGCCTGCAACACTCAGGGTGAGGTTGCCAGGCCTGCAACACTCAGACGTCAACATTAATACTGACTCACCAAAGAGCAGAATTCCAAGGATATATATACACCGTGAGGTATATATATCGTAGAATGTATATATACTAAAAGTTTAAACAGTGCTTTACTGATTGAACCATTCTTGTATTTTACATGAAGTCTTATTTACTCCCGTGTAGTCGACAGGGTTCAAACATTATGGACTACAAGATTAATCAGCAACCTCCCCACTTGTTGCAACCAACACAACACTACATAATGATAATTATTATTTCCAGATCCAGAAAATGATACATATGTTGTTAAATGGGAGAGTCTTGCCCCAGAGTTATTTACTTCTGTACAAACGTCTGCAAATTAACCCATCACGCAGAGCGAGTCTGGTTACTCAACCCGGAGTTAATATCTCACTGATTTACTTATTATTATTACACGATATGGATTTACTTGGCTTCTTATAACCGGGTTGCAATATGTCGGTGCTAAGTGCAGCGCTAGAGTCGCTGCCACGTTACTCGGACACTAACAGCAGCTTTTGAGATGTTCAAATGCGTTTGAATTTGATTGTTTGTGTGTGAATGTTTGAATGTCCTTTTGAGTGTGTGTGTGTGTATGTATGTGTGTACTCACCTAGTTGTGGTTGCAGGGGTCGATTCACAGCTCCTGGCCCGCCTCTTCACTGTCCGCTACTCGGTCACTCTACCCGCTCCATGAGCTTTGTCATACCTCTTCTTAAAGATATGTATGGATCCTGCCTCCACTACATCACTTTCCAGACTATTCCACTTCCTGACCACTCTGTGACTGAAGAAATACTTCCTAACATCCCTGTGATTCATCTGAGTCTTCAACTTCCAACTGTGACCCCTTGTTGCTGTGTCCCATCTCTGGAACATTCTGTCTCTGTCCACCTTGTCAATTCCTCTCAGTATTTTATATGTCGTTATCATATCCCCTCTATCCCTCCTGTCTTCCAATGTCGTCAGGTCGATTTCCCTTAACCTCTCCTCGTAGCTCCCCTTAGCTCCGGGACTAGTCTTGTTGCAAACCTCTGCACTTTTTCTAGTTTCCTTACATGCTTGGCTAGGTGTGGGTTCCAAACTGGCGCTGCATACTCTAGTATGGGCCTAACGTACACAGTGTACAGGGTCCTGAACGATTCCTTATTAAGATGTCGGAATGCTGTTCTTAGGTTTGCTAGGCGCCCGTATGCTGCAGCAGTTATTTGGTTGATGTGCGCCTCAGGAGATGTGCCTGGTGTTATACTCACCCCAAGATCTTTTTCCTTGAGTGAGGTTTGCAGTCTCTGGCCCCCTAGACTATACTCCGTCTGTGGTCGTCTTTGCCCTTCCCCAATCTTCATGTGTGTGTGTGTGTGTGTGTGTGTGTGTGTGTGTGTGTGTGTGTGTGTGTGTGTGTGTGTGTGTGTGTGTGTGTGTGTGTGTTACCATTTAGTTCTAGGCACATATCGATTAAGCATTAGGCCTGTTGTATATGCGTGCGTGTTTGTGTGTTTGTGGGTGTGTGTTATTTAGTTACCATTTTGTCCTAGGCACATGTCAATTAGACACTAGGCCTGTTGTATGTATGTGTGTGTGTGTGTGTAACGAAACACTTCGAAATGTTTCGGCCCCGCCGGGAATTGAACCCGGGCCCTCCGTGCGTGAAGCAAGAGCGCTAGCCACCATGCCATCGGGGCGTGTGTGTGTGTATGCGTGTGCGTGCGTGCGCATGCGCTCACCTATAAGTATTCACCTATTTGTGGTTGCAGGGGTCAATTCACAGCTCCACGCCCCGCCTCTTCGCTGGTCGCTAATAGGTCCACGCCCCGCTCCATAAACTTTATCGTATCTCTTCTTAAAACTATGTATGGATCCTGCTTCCACTACATCACTGTCCAGATTGTTCCACTGCCTGACAGCTTGATTTCTCTTAACCTCTCCTCCTAGGACATACCCCTTAGTTCCGGACTAGTCTTGTTGCAAACCTTTTCATTTCTCTAATTTCTTGACGTGTTTGACCAGATGTGGGTTCCATACTGGTGCTGCATACTCCAGTATGGGCCTGACATACACAGTGTAGTATCTTGAGTGACTCCTTACTCAGGTGTCGAAACACTATTCTTAGGTTTGCTAGGTGCCCATATGCTGTAGCAGTTATTTGGTTAATGTGCGCCTCAGGAGATATGTTCGGTATGATACACTCCCCAAGAGTAAGGTTTGCAGCGCGTGTGTGTGTGTGTTTGTACTGGTCTTGTACCACCGAGTTGTGTTTGTCAATTCCTCTTTGCATATTGTACATCGTATTCATGTATTCCCTTGCCTTCATCTCCTTCAGAGTTGCTACGTTGGTTTCTGCGTGTTGTTCCTTCTGAGTTATACTCGAACAAGTGTCTCCTCCACGCATACTCTTATGATAGGCCTGTGTACAGTGTACTAAATGATTATTTCCCTAGGTTCTTGAAGGTAGGTTTTGTGTACCCTACCTTCATATATGCTAACGATGATACGGGATTGATATGAGCTTGAAGATCTCTTTGCTTCCAGACTTTACCTAATCTATGGTCATCTTTGCCTCTCCCCCGAATGATATAACCTTCCACTTGTTGACTTTCACTCAGATGGTCGACCACGACTGCCACCACCTGTGGTGTATCTCTGCCCTTCAGCGTTCGTAGTCTTCTCGTTAGCTTCAGATCGTCGGCGAAGAAAAACACAGAGGCACAAGTTCTCTCCTGCTGGTCACACACTCGTATCAGACAGCCTTGGCACTCATCCTCCGAGTGCCACACACTCGTTGCTCTCAACTGGAGAAACTCTCCAGCTTACGTCTGTGAGAATGCTTCAATCACTTGAAGAGAAAAGTGAAATACGTATAATTTTTCGTGGCTGCTTTTTTTCATATCGCACTAGAACTAACATGGCAGCCGAGGCTTAAAAATGCATTTCATTTAACATTAATCTGCATCAGTACATTTCAGTGGGGTTTTGGGGGGATGGTGGACGGTAGGAGATGTTCTGGAGTCGGGGCTGCGATTTCACTTACGTTCATACATGTGTATGGTGCCTGCCTGCCTTCACTGCGTGTTGACAGACTGTGTCCGTGCCTGCCTGCCTTCACTGCGTGTTGACAGACTGTGTCCGTGCCTGCCTGCCTTCACTGCGTGTTGACAGACTGTGTCCGTGCCTGCCTGCCTTCACTGCGTGTTGACAGACTGTGTCCTTGCCTGCCTGCCTTCACTGCGTGTTGACAGACTGTGTCCGTGCCTGCCTGCCTTCACTGCGTGTTGACAGACTGTGTCCGTGCCTGCCTGCCTTCACTGCGTGTTGACAGACTGTGTCCGTGCCTGCCTGCCTTCACTGCGTGTTGACAGACTGTGTCCTTGCCTGCCTGCCTTCACTGCGTGTTGACAGACTGTGTCCGTGCCTGCCTGCCTTCACTGCGTGTTGACAGACTGTGTCCGTGCCTGCCTGCCTTACTGCGTGTTGACAGACTGTGTCCGTGCCTGCCTGCCTTCACTGCGTGTTGACAGACTGTGTCCGTGCCTGCCTGCCTTCACTGCGTGTTGACAGACTGTGTCCTTGCCTGCCTGCCTTCACTGCGTGTTGACAGACTGTGTCCGTGCCTGCCTGCCTTCACTGCGTGTTGACAGACTGTGTCCTTGCCTGCCTGCCTTCACTGCGTGTTGACAGACTGTGTCCGTGCCTGCCTGCCTTCACTGCGTGTTGACAGACTGTGTCCGTGCCTGCCTGCCTTCACTGCGTGTTGACAGACTGTGTCCTGCTGCCTGCCTTCACTGCGTGTGACAGACTGTGTCCGTGCCTGCCTGCTTTACTGCGTGTTGACAGACTGTGTCCTGCCTGCCTGCCTTCACTGCGTGTTGACAGACTGTGTCCGTCGCTGTCTGGGTTGACAGACTGTCTTTGCAGCTGTGCCTGCCTTCACTGCGTGTTGACAGACTGTCCGTGCCTGGCCTTCACTGCGTGTTGACAGACTGTGTCCGTGCCTGCCTGCCTTCACTGCGTGTTGACAGACTGTGTCCGTCAGCTGTCTGAGAAAGTTAAGACTGTCTTTGCAGTGGTGTGAAAGTTTGTCGAGGGGTCAACACGCCTTGGTAAACCACGCTGCAGTCAATACACCTTGGTAAATCATGATGGAGGCTTAGGGGCAGTTAACACATGTTAAACCACGGTGTGGAGGTTTACTGAGTAGTCATTACGCCCTGGTAAACCATGGTGGTTTACACGCTTGTTAAACCACAGTGAAGAATTAATTTACATCTTAATCTGTGGTGGATGTTTATCGTTGCTATCGTAGTGCGTATTTTCAACCTACTAAAACTTACACTTCGGAGATGAAACTCTTGACGACGTTTAGGTCCGTCCTGACGACGTTTCGCTCCATCCTGACGACGTTTCGGACCGTTCCCAGACCGACACGTCTCCCTTATGGCCATGTACCAGCCTCCTAGACCACCTCGAGCGTCGTCATCGCTGATTCCTAACTCCTTTTGCTCAGCCTTGTCGTATCCACTCTTGAAGCTGTGCAATGACCCCAGGACGTGTACACACTGGGCCCACTCACACTGCTCCTCTGTGTCACCTACGACAACATTCCTACCCGGAAGACGTTACGAGATAGAAAGCGAAACTTAAAAAAAATATTCTTTAAACTTGACGCTGTAACTGGTACAAAGAAAAAAAATAGCTTTATATCGGAATTTTTCTCTTTAAAAATAATATTGTCCCGTAGCGATAATTATTGTGGATATGTATTAAAAAAAATATTAATTCCTAGCGATATTCCCACGATTTTCTTTGCGTGTATTTACTGTGAAAATTCGGCGTGTTTTTGGCCTTTTAGATCATGTATTAAGTATCCTCTAGAGAGCAAGTGTGAAATTATTGACCTGGTGGATGTGAGAGATGCTGTCAGTGCTGTCAGTGCTGGTAGTGCTGTCAGTGCTGGTAGTGCTGTCAGTGCTCTCAAGAGTCGAGTGCTTGTCTTGCTGCAGGAATATGCAAGCTGTCTCTCACTGCTGCTGAAACAATATTGAACTAGCACAGAAACTAAGCACTGCCACATAGTGCCACCACGGTAAGCTCTCAGAGCCATCTCCGAGGCAGCGTACCCACAGGTGGTTCAGAAGACGCATGATATCGACAACGTTTCGCTCAAGGTATGACGTGAAGATCTTGAGCGAGAGAGACGTCGCAACAACAAAATCATACTCTCTTCCATATGACTTTCACCTGCGATATTATTACTATTGCTACTACTACTACTACTACTACTACTACTACTATTATTATTACGTTCATGAGGGGGGATGAGAGGCAATCAGGTTCAAGCCAAGGAATGAGAGGTTAGATCCAGTTCCTTGGACCTAGAGCCTCTCCATCACCATCTTCACGGAAAATATTTTTTTTTACTGTTAACATGCATGGGTTCAACGTCTGAGAGGAGAAGTGAATTGACAAGTGTCAGAAAAGACGTTGGTGCTCTGAGCTTCTTCCATCTTTATCAGCGACGTCCGACTAGCGATTAAAGAACCCAGTTTCCGTAGATGTAAATGCCTTGAATTATCATTAATCGCTGTTTCTAACACAACCAGAATAAAGGCAGCTTCATCATCTCTCTTCCTCCTCCTTTTCCTTCTCTCCTTTTTCCTTCTCTTCCTCCTTTTCTGTCTCCTTCTCCTCCCCTCCCTAGCTTCACCACCTACCTGGGGACTCGAAGTCATCTTCGAAGTCTTCAACGGAGCGGACGGAGCGGCGATGGAGGTTGCAGATGTAGGTGGCCATGAACTTGACGTCTCTGGGGGAGCACACCTTCATGCCCCTCCTGCTCCTGTATGGAGGCCTCGTCTCCACCAGCAGCGCCGCCGTCGCCAGCACAAACACCAGTGCCCCAACACCCCGCAGGCTGCATCCGCCCATCCTGCTCCTCCTGTCGAGGACGGAGCAGAAGCCCCTACTGACGAAGTGTTGACGAGAAGTGTAGTGTTTGGAAGGAGTTCTGATGGGGAGAGAAACAACCTCAGCGTTGCCCTGATTGTCTGAAGTGTTGTCAAGAGGGCACTGGGAAGATCGACGTCCTCGAACTAAGATCTCAAAAGGTAAGTTTGAGAGATTTTCCCTTTCCGAAGTTGGTATTGGACAGGTCACGCGTGCCTGGAAGGGAGAGACACGTGAATGGAAGGGAGAGACACGTGCCTGGAAGGCAGAGACACGTGAATGGAAGGGAAAGACACGTGAATGGAAGGGAGAGACACGTGTCTGGAAGGGAGAGACATGTGCCTGGAAGGGAGAGACACGTGCCTGGAAGGGAGAGACACGTGCCTGGTAGTAAAACAAAATACTCAGAGCATACATTGGACGACCATAAAATATCGCCAATAATCCGTGAAAATCATGAAAAAAATTCACAAGAGGAATTATTCACCAATTGCTTCCAATCATTAATAATTTTTAAAAAAATCAGTAATTCTTGTTTCCGGATAGAGATTACATGAATTATACATAGTTAATTTATTTGTACACTGGACACCAAACAGACGCTAGAGGATACATGGAACACTATAATGGATTCTGAACTAATAGAAAATAATATACATCACTCGTTCTACAAACAACAAACACGAGAGACAAGTATACTTAACACAGTTGCATACATAAGAAACATGAATACATATCTCAATATAAGACACACTGCAAGGACACGAATGTTGGAGGGAAGGAACGAGGAACACGAATGTTGGAGGGAAGGAACGAGGAACACGAATGTTGGAGGGAAGGAACGAGGAACACGAATGTTGGAGGGAAGGAACGAGGAACACGAATGTTGGAGGGAAGGACCGAGGAACACGAATGTTGGAGGGAAGGAACGAGGAACACGAATGTTGGAGGGAAGGACCGAGGAACACGAATGTTGGAGGGAAGGAACGAGGAACACGAATGTTGGAGGGAAGGAACGAGGAACACGAATGTTGGAGGGAAGGAACGAGGAACACGAATGATGGAGGGAGCGAAGAGAGCAATGAATGTTAGTGGGAATGAAGAACAAGACCAGTGATAATAACAAATCTAGAATATACCCACAGTGAGTAAACAAGACACGGCGTGAGGGTTGTGGAATTTTATTAACGAAGACTTTTCGTCCACAAGAGTTGAAGACCCGCGGGTGTGCATGGCAACAGGAGAGAGATCCTGGACGTTTCGATTTACAAAAGCCGTAGAGAGATAAATGAAAGGGAACTTTTACAGTATTGAATATGATAATGGTATTGTTACTCTCACCGTGACGACAGTCAAGCGTCGGGTCATCACTGGGAAGTCTTCTTAAAAACGCAAAAGATTCATTTAACTCCCGAGTGTCTCGAGGAAAGAACGTAATTTCATTAGCCAGGTCTTCACTGAACGTCACTGCCTTCTGTCACAGACTGAAGTAAGAAAGAAGAGATGAAACTACGCACCTCTAGTGCTGACACTACAAGCAGTAGTTATACTGTACTTCCTGTCAACCAAACCAGCAGAATAACCTTTCCAATGCCTTAGCTGAAGCTTGTTTCAGATTACCATTGTCTCATCAAAACTCACGAGAGACCTAGTCCAAAAGAAAGGAAAAGCAATGAACGCCTCTGCCAGCGTTTATACTATACGATATGTAAGTTGTGCCAAGGTATATGCAGCAGCAGAGAAACTTCCAGGAGTCTAGAGAACATACACACATATGCTGGAGGGACGACACAGGAAACGCATACACACATATGCTGGAGGGACGACACAGGAAACGTATACACACACATGCTGGAGGGACGACACAGGAAACGTATACACACACATGCTGGATGGACGACACAGGTGTAATGGTCAGGTGTGAACCACTGAGAGAGTAACAGACGAAGCAGATTTGTGTTTACAGTCAGCAGTAATAGCCACTACCAACAGCATTCCTCAAAACTCCTGGGCGTTCACGATCTCCGCGAAGTTTACCAGGCGAGGTTCACTCTCCCAGGACCTTGATACTGCCATCCGGCTCCTCACGCTGGCTTCATCAGCACCAGCACCTCTCTCACGCTGGCTTCATCAGCCCCAGCACCTCTCTCACGCTGGCTTCATCAGCCCCAGCACCTCTCTCACGCTGGCTTCATCAGCCCCAGCACCTCTCTCACGCTGGCTTCATCAGCCCCAGCACCTCTCTCTCTCCAACCCCGACAATAACCCGTGTCCTCTTCCCCTTCAGAAACTGATAAAGTAGTGGTGGGCGAAACGTCTTCATTAATAAAATACCATAAGTTTCACAGTGTATCTTATTTACGTAGAGGAACATGGATGCTGGATAGAACGAAAACGAAAGTTAACGGCCAAGAACACGAACGTAAGAAACATGCAACAAGAACACGAACGTAAGAACCAGGGAATAAGAACACGAGCGTAAGAAACAGACAAAACACTGTGTTGGAGAGCACGGACAAGACGCAATATTTACGAACAAGGACTAAACGCCATGGGTGGGTACATGGTTTAATATAGACGTACCAGGATTTAAGTTAGACGTATCATGCTATAAGTTAGACGTACCAGGTTTTTTTTTTAAGGTTGAGGAACCAGGGTTTAAGGCAGACGTACCAGGGTTTAAGGTAGACGCACCATGGTTTCAAGTAGACTTAAAAAGGGGTTTAAGAATGTCAAAACAACGCATGACACTAAAACACTTGGCTGAAATGTACACACATGGCTGAGGGGTAGATGTACACACATGACTGAGGGGAAGATATAAACACATGACTGAGTGGAAGACGGACACATGTAACTGAGGGAGAGATCACACATGACTGAGGGGAAGATGTATACACATGACTGAGGGGAAGACGTATACACATGACTGAGGGGAAGACGTATACACATGACTGAGGGGAAATTATACACACATGGCTGAGGGGAAAATGTACACACATGACTGAGGGGAAGATGTGCACACATGACTGAGGGGAAGACGTACACACATGACTGATGGGAATATGTACACATATGGTTTAAGGTGAAATGCGCACATGGTTTAAGGTCAAAGACACACATGGTTTAAGGTTTATCGCATATTTTTCTTTTGAAATGTGTGGCTGATCTACCTAATATCGGAGCCGTTGGTGGTGCTGGTGGTGACTGGCGGTGCTGGTGGTGGTGGTAGCGTGGCGGTGGTAGCACGCCTCTTGGAAGACGCGCTACAGGTGTCTAGTGGTAGCGAGAGAGAGAGCAAGGCGTGTGTGTTGGGGACGGAGCACACGCCACGAGTGTCGCGACTAACGCAACCTTCCTAGACCTCATGGCACCGCCCACCTGCACACAACACCGCCCACCTGCATACAGCACCGCCCACCTGCACACAGCACCGCCCACCTGCACACAGCACCGCCCACCTGCACACAACACCGCCCACCTGCACACAACACCGCCCACCTGCACACAACACCGCCCACCTGCACACAGCACCGCCCACCTGCACACAGCACCGCCCACCTGCACACAACACCGCCCACCTGCACACAGCACCGCCCACCTGCACACAGCACCGCCCACCTGCACACAACACCGCCCACCTGCACACAACACCGCCCACCTGCACACAACACCGCCCACCTATACACAGCACCGCCCACCTGTACACAGCACCGCCCACCTGCACACAGCACCGCCCACCTGCACACAGCACCGCCTACCTGTACACAGCACCGCCCACCTGCACACAACACCGCCCACCTGCACACAGCACCGCCCACCTGCACACAGCACCGCCCATCTGCACACAACACCGCCCACCTGCAAACAACACCGCCCACCTGCACACAGAACCGCCCACCTGCACACTGCACCGCCCACCTGCACACAGCAAAACCCACCTGTACACAGCACCGCCCACCTATACACAGCACCGCCCACCTGCACACTGCACCGCCCACCTGCACACTGCACTGCCCACCTGCACACAACACCGCCCACCTGTACACAGCACCGTACACCTGTACACAGCACCGCCCACCTGTACACATCACCGCCCACCTGCACACAGCACCGCCCACCTGCACACAGCACCGCCCACCTGTACACATCACCGCCCACCTGCACACAGCACCGCCCACCTGCACACAGCACCGCCCACCTGCACACAGCACCGCCCACCTGCACACAGCACCGCCCACCTGTACACAGCACCGCCCACCTATACACAGCAACGCCCACCTGCACACTGCACCGCCCACCTGCACACTGCACTGCCCACCTGCACACAGCACCGCCCACCTGCACACAGCACCGCCCACCTGTACACAGCACCGCCCACCTATACACAGCAACGCCCACCTGCACACTGCACCGCCCACCTGCACACTGCACTGCCCACCTGCACACTGCACTGCCCACCTGCACACAACACCGCCCACCTGCACACAGCACCGCCCACCTGCACACTGCACCGCGCACCTGCACACAGCACCGCCCACCTGTACACAGCACCGCCCACCTATACACAGCACCGCCCACCTGCACACTGCACCGCCCACCTGCACACTGCACTGCCCACCTGCATACAACACCGCCCACCTGTACACAGCACCGTCCACCTGTACACAGCACCGCCCACCTGGACACAGCACCGCCCACCTGCACACAGCACCGCCCACCTGCACACAGCACCGCCCACCTGTACACAGCACCGCCCACCTGCACACAGCACCGCCCACCTGCACACAGCACCGCCCACCTGCACACAGCACCGCCCACCTGTACACAGCACCGCCCACCTATACACAGCAACGCCCACCTGCACACTGCACCGCCCACCTGCACACTGCACTGCCCACCTGCACACAACACCGCCCACCTGCACACAGCACCGCCCATCTGCACACAGCACCGCCCACCTGTACACAGCACCGCCCACCTATACACAGCACAGCCCACCTGCACACTGCACCGCCCACCTGCACACTGCACTGCCCACCTGCACACAACACCGCCCACCTGTACACAGCACCGCCCACCTATACACAGCAACGCCCACCTGCACACTGCACCACCCACCTGCACACTGCACTGCCCACCTGCACACAACACCGCCCACCTGCACACAACACCGCCCACCTGTACACAGCACCGCCCACCTGTACACAGCACCGCCCACCTGTACACATCACCGCCCACCTGTACACAGCACCGCCCACCTGCACACAGCACCGCCCACCTGCACACAGCACCGCCCACCTGCACACAGCACCGCCCACCTGTACACAGCACCGCCCACCTGTACACAGCACCGCCCACCTGCACACAGCACCGCCCACCTGCACACAGCACCGCCCACCTGCACACAGCACCGCCCACCTGCACACAGCACCGCCCACAACACCTAGCTAGCCCGCCCACCGACACAAACACATGTATACACAATAATAATATAATAAAAAATTAATACTAATAATAATCATAATAATAATAATAATAATAATAATAATAAACATTTAGTGTAAAAAAATGGATGATTGATGTAAATTTGTATAATGCAGGTCATTTATGAAGGCCAGAACATGCACAGTAATTATGAATGAACATTTTTCGATGAAATATTTCGACATTTTTCTGGACATTTGCCGGGGGAATTTCCTCTAATTCTCCCCTGGTGAATTTTTTGGGCATTTGTTGTGACGCAGACTGTGTTTGACTCGTAGGAGGCCCCGAGGTAACCTTCCCTACACACGTAATGTACAGGCAAGACGGCGGCGACTACGGCAGTACCAACTCGGGGTCGTGTTAGCGCTGCTGGAATTACCCACGATATGTTTAGGTGAAAAAACACAAGTGCAGCTAATGGGACATTTTATTGTGGCAACGTTTCGCTCTCCAGGAGCTTTGGAGAAACGTTGCCACAATGAAATGTCACATTAGCTGCACTTGTGTTCTTTTACCTCACATAACTCAGGGCCTCCTACGAGGGAAACACTTTGTATAATGTGTGTGTGTGTGTCCTCAACTAGTTGCTCACCTAGTTGTGGTTGCAGGGGTCGAGTCACAGCTCCTGGCCCCGCCTCTTCACTGGTGTGTGAGTGTGCAGACTCTGATGTACCTGTAGTCTTAAAGTCTCGCAGACAGACATAGACATGTGACTATTCTTACCTTAAAAAGACGATAGATGGGATGATTGGTTTCAGTTTGAGTCTCAAGTCTATGAAGATTATTTTTATATAATATTGTCCCCTAGGCTGTTAGTGTAGCAATGGGAAATAGGAATAAATGCAAGGGATGTGAATAGAGTCGAGAAATTTCTAACGAAGACAGGACTCGTAGGAGAGTATTCAAGTTGGAGAAATTTAGGTTCAGAAAGGATATAGGAGAGTACTGGTTTGGCAATAGACTTGTAGGCTAGTGGAACGTACTCTCAGGTTGCGTCACTCTAGCAGGAACTTTGGGTTGCGTTAAGTGTAAGTTAGACGGTTACATGAGTAGTCTATATACCAGTGACTGAGCACCGTCACACATGCAACACCCACAGCTGGAACACTGTAAACAGAACACAACACTCACACCTCACAGCTGAGGTCACACTCTCAGCATACGACTGGTGAGCACCACAGGATCAGGAGACGGTGCCTCGAGGCCCTCATTCATACAGACTTCCAAAACCACAGAGCAAAACCAGGGACCTTCCTCTCACTTCCTGTAGTTTTGTACATGCAGTCAGCACTCCCTTGTAAGGCTTTTCTGTGTACCTGAGTTTTGGAAGAGTGAGTAAAAAAAAAGTTCATCCTGAATTGCGCATTTCCATGAACTGTTCAATTTTAATTGAACGTTCTTCAATCGTGTCCACAAAAAAGCCTCATTTTTTTGCAGGAGTTTTATAAGGAAGCTTTTCTGTAGTATTATGCAGCTCTACTTTTTGTAGTTACTTAATCAAGCTTCCTTGGGAGGGTGCCCTTGATGCCGGCGAGCGGTTCTTTATCCCAGGAATTGGATTTATCCTAGCTGTCCTAGGACGGAAGCAGAGTTGCTGGGAATGTATTGGACTGTCCTCAGTCGCTAGGTACAACAGTCACACTGATGATTAAGACATAGGTGCAACAGTTGGGTATCTATATTGTTGAAACGTTTCCCCTACACAGTAGACTTCTTCAGTCAAATACAGAGGCAGCAGTGTAGTAGTGAAATGAAGATGTAATCAGTCCACCAACCTTGGAGGAATAATATTTGAGGTGGTCAGTCCCCTCAGCCTGGAGAAGAGTATTTTATACCATTATCAATATTTCAGTCACGCTTCTGACTGGCCAGAGCTCGGGGCAGCAGTTACAAAACAGAGGATCGAACCTACACTACACCTCCCTGCAGGTTCAGTTCGCACCTCATCCGATACAAATCCCGTTGTCTAGGTCAGTCGTAGGTAAATTAAATCCCGAGAGTCAGGTAGCGATTTATGGTTGAGGCAAATTTTTCCCCTCACGACCTGAGTTTTTTTTTTTTCCTCACCACTGAGGGGTTCTATATCACAGAGACCAATTTTCCTCCGCATCTAAGTGCTTTATGCCCACTCCAGGCTTTTTCCTGCACTGAGAGTCATCATTCATCCTCAATTATTCAGGAAAGACATTAAGGTTTGCCGCAGTTAACGCCTCCACGACCTGTCCCTCTCTCGAGGAACACGACCGGTCCCTCCCCCGAGGAACACGACCCGTCCCTCTCTCGAGGAAAACGATCCGTCCCTCACAAGAGGAACACGATCCGTCCCTCCCCAAGGAACACGACCCGTTCTTCCCCCGAGGAACACGATCCGTCCTTCCCCCGAGGAACACGACCCGTCCCTCCCCCGAGGAACACGACCCGTCCCTCCCCCGAGGAACACGACCCGTCCCTCCCCCGAGGAACACGATCCGTCCCTCCCCCGAGGAACACGACCCGTCCCTCCCCCGAGGAACACGATCCGTCCCTCCACCGAGGAACACGATCCGTCCCTCCACCGAGGAACACGACCGTCCCTCCCCGAGGAACACGATCCGTCCCTCCACGAGGAACACGACCCGTCCCTCCCCGAGGAACACGACCCGTCCCTCCCCGAGAAACACGACCGTCCATCCCCGAGGAACACGACCAGTCCCTCCCCGAGGAACACGATCCGTCCCTCCCCGAGGAACACGACCGTCCCTCCCCGAGGAACACGACCCGTCCTCCCCGACAAACACGACCGTCCCTCCCCGAGGAACACGATCCGTCCCTCCCCGAGGAACACGATCCGTCCCTCCACCGAGGAACACGATCAGTCCCTCCCCGAGGAACACGATCAGTCCCTCCCGAGTAACACGACCCGTCCTCCTCGAGGAACACGACCTGTCCCTCCCCGAGGAACACGACCCGTCCCTCCCCGACAAACACGACCCGTCCCTCCCCGAGGAACGCGACCCGTCCCTCCCCGAGGAACACGACCCGTCCATCCCCCGAGGAACACGACCCGTCCCTCCCCCGAGGAACACGATCAGTCCCTCCCCGAGGAACACGACCCGTCCCTCCTCGAGGAACACGACCTGTCCCTCCCCGAGGAACACGACCCATCCCTCCCCGAGGAACACGACACTTCCCTCCCCGAGGAACACGACCCGTCCCTCCCGCGAGGAACACGACCCGTCCCTCCCCCGAGGAACACGACCCGTCCCTCCCCCGAGGAACACGATCAGTCCCTCCCCGAGGAACACGATCCGTCCCTTCCCCGAGGAACATGACCATTCCCTCCCCCGAGGAACACGACCTGTCCCTCCCCCGAGGAACACGATCCGTCCCTCCCCCGAGGAACACGACCCGTCCCTCCCCGAGGAACAAGACCCATCCTCCCCGAGGAACACGATCCGTCCCTCCCCGAGGAACACGACCAGTCCCTCCCCGAGGAACACGACCCGTCACTCCCCGAGGAACACGACCCGTCCCTCCCCCGAGGAACACGACCCGTCCCTCCCCCGAGGAACACGACCCGTCCCTCCCCCGAGGAACACGACCCGTCCCTCCCCCGAGGAACACGATCCGTCCCTCACCCGAGGAACACGACCTGTCCCTCCCCCGAGGAACACGATCCGTCCATCCACCGAGGAACAGGACCCGTCCCTCACCCGAGGAACACGACCTGTCCCTCCCCCGAGGAACACGATCCGTCCATCCCCCGAAGAACACGACCCGTCCATCCCCCGAGGAACACGACCCGTCCCTCCCCCGAGGAACAGGACCCGTCCCTCCCCGAGGAACACGACCTGTCCCTCCCTCCCGAGGAACACGACCGTCCCTCCCCGAGGAAACGACCGTCCCTCCCCGAGGAACACGACCCGTCCCTCTCCCGAGGAACACAACTCGTCCCTCTCCCGAGGAACACGACCCGTCCCTCCCCGAGGAACACGACCGTCCCTCCCCAGAGGAAACGACCTGTCCCTCCCCGAGAAAACGACCTGTCCCTCCCCGAGGAACACGACCGTCCCTCTCCCGAGGAACACGATCCGTCCCTCCCCGAGGAACACGACCCATCCCTCCCCGAGGAACACGACCCATCCCTCCCCCGAGAAACACGACCCATCCCTCCTCCGAGGAACACGACCCATCCCTCCCCCGAGGAACACGACCCATCCTTCCCCCGAGGAACACGACCCGTCCCTCCTCCGAGGAACACGACTCGTCCCTCTCCCGAAGAACACGACCCATCCCTCCCCCGAGGAACACGACCCATCCTTCCCTCGAGGAACACGACCCGTCCCTCTTCCGAGGAACACGACTCGTCCCTCTCCCGAGGAACACGACCCTTCCCTCGCCCGAGGAACACGACCTGTCCCTCCCCCGAGGAACACAACCTGTCCCTCCCCCGAGGAATACGACCCGTCTCTCTCCCAAGGAACACGACCCGTCCCTCACCCGAGGAACACGACCCGTCCCTCTCCTGGGAATACGACCCGTCCCTCTCCTGGGAAACGACCGTCCCTCTCCCGAGGAATACGACCCGTCCTCTCCCGGGGAACACGACCGTCCCTCTCCCGAGGAACATGACCCGTCCCTCTCCCGAGAAATACGACCCGTCCCTCTACCGGGGAACACGACCCGTCCCTCTCCTGAGGAATACGACCCGTCCCTCTCCTGAGGAACACGACCCGTCCCTCTCCCGAGGAACACGACCCGTCCCTCTCCCGGGGAACACGACCCGTCCCTCTCCCGAGGAATACGACCCGTCCCTCTCCCGAGGAACACGACCCGTCCCTCTCCCGGGGAACACGACCCGTCCCTCTCTGAGGAATACGACCGTCCCTCTCCCGGGAACACGACCCGTCCCTCTCCCGGGGAACACGACCCGTCCCTCTCCCGGGGAACACGACCCGTCCCTCTCCCGAGGAACACGACCCGTCCCTCCCCCGAGGAACACGACCCGTCCCTCCCCTGAGGAACACGACCCGTCCCTCTCTTGAGGAATACGACCCGTCCCTCTCCCGGGGAACACGACCGTCCTCTCCGGGAACACGACTTAATGTTTACTGGATCTGTTCTTGGCATTTCGTTCAGTCGATCTTATTAGATGGTCAGTCAATCCCATTGGTTGTTCAGTCAGTCCTATTAGTTGTTCACCCGTCCCTCTCCCGGGGAACACGACCCGTCCCTCTCCCGGGGAACACGACCCGTTCCTCTCCCGGGGAACACGACCCGTCCCTCTCCCGGGGAACACGACCCGTCCCTCTCCCGGGGAACACGACCCGTCCCTCTCCCGGGGAACACGACCCGTCCCTCCCCCGATGAACACGACCCGTCCCTCCCCTGAGGAACACGACCCGTCCCTCTCCCGAGGAACACGACCCGTCCCTCTCCCGAGGAACACATCTCTCTGGGAATTTAATGTTTACTGGATCTGTTCTTGGCATTTCGTTCAGTCGATCTTATTAGATGGTCAGTCAATCCCATTGGTTGTTCAGTCAGTCCTATTAGTTGTTCACTCAATCCTATTAGTTGTTCACTCAATCCTCTTAGTTGTTCACTCAATCCTATTAGTTGTTCACTCAATCCTATTAGTTGTTCACTCAATCCTATTAGTTGTTCACTCAATCCTCTTAGTTGTTCACTCAATCCTATTAGTTGTTCACTCAATCCTATTAGTTGTTCACTCAATCCTATTAGTTGTTCACTCAATCCTATTAGTTGTTCACTCAATCCTATTAGTTGTTCACTCAATCCTATTAGTTGTTCACTCAATCCTGTTAGTTGTTCACTCAATCCTATTAGTTGTTCACTCAATCCTATTAGTTGTTCACTCAATCCCATTGGTTGTTTAGTCAATCCCATTAGTTGTTCACTCAATTCCATTAGTTGTTCATTCAATCCTATTAGTTATTTACTAAATCCTCTTAGTTGTCCACTCAATCAGACCAAGTTTTGTGTCTCACATAGCAACGACTCAAGTGTGACTTGCAAATGGTCCAAGTCGGACCGAAACGTCGCCACAAGCTTCTCTCTCACGGGTTATTTGTGTATTGATGATTAAGACACGTATGCAACATGTGCAACAATAAATTAAGACACATGTGCAGCAATAAACATACGCAGGTGTCGCACATGTTGTAGCAATGTTGGCAGAATTACCGACACTATGTGTGGTAAAGGGACACAAGTGTTACTAATGTGATATTTTATTGTGGCAACGTTTCGCTCTCCACACAAGCATCCTCGTGCAGCGTTTCTCTCCGTTCTCCTTCACTTGGTACATCTGCCGAGGGATAAGAACATAAGAACATAAGAAAGGAGGAACACTGCAGCAGGCCTGTTGGCCCATACTAGGCAGGTCCTTCACAATCCATCCCACTAACAGAACACTTGCTCTGCGGGATATCTCCCGCATCCCTCCTTGGTATACACGCACTCACAACAGCGGTGTATACGCATGCGACGGGTATGCATTATCATGTATGGTGTAAACGTTTCGGTTCCAGAACCGAAACGTTTTCCAATAAATACGTCCCTAGAGTTTGCTCAGCTGTGTTTGTATACCAGTTATACCTTACATACACATTCAGCGTCCTCTGTTATCCCTGTGTTATGCATTACAGAGTAGTTACAGGTTTTCAAAGGCACTTGTCGATAGACACTTGACACTTGTGTGGTGTACTCGCCTATTTGTGGTTGCAGGGGTCGATTCATAGCTCCTGGCCCCGTGTGTGTGTGTGTGTGTATGACTGGTGGTGTACACGAGACCACGAGGAGCCTTAATGACTCCCTTGTGTAGAGGACAGGTTTTAAACACGTAATAAACCAATAAACCCGCCAGTTAAGTTTCCCCTTCCAGAAATATGGTAATTAAATTGGGACATTAAATTAATTTTTGTTCGTTGAGTCTCTTTTCATCCCCTTCCCCTCTTTCCCCTTCCTCTCTTTCCCCTTCACCTCTTCCTCCCTTCCGAACAACCTGTGGATCAGGAGGCTTCTATTGACATTAAGGATCACCTTCTGACCCTGAGGATCACCTCCTGACCCTAAGGATCATCTCTTAACACTGAGGCTCACCTCTTGACCCTGAGGATCACCTCCTGACCCTGAGGATCACCTACTGACCCCGAGGATCACCTACTGACACCGAGGATCATCTCCTGGCCCTGATGATCACCTCATAAACCTGAGGATCACCTCCTGACCCCGAGGATCATCTCCTGACCCCGAGGATCACCTCCTGACCCCGAGGATCACCTCCTGACCATGAGGATCACCTCCTGATCCCGAGGATCACCTGATCCTGAGGATCACCTCCTGACCCTGAGGATCACCTCCTGACCCTGAGAATCACCTCCTGACCCCGAGGATCACCTCCTGACCCCGAAGATCACCTCCTGACCATGAGGATCACCTCCTGACCATGAGGATCACCTCCTGACCCCGAGGATCACCTCCTGACCTTGAGGATCACCTCCTGACCTTGAGAATCACCTCCTGACCCCGAGGATCACCTCCTGACCCGAGGATCACCTCCTGACCTGAGAATCACCTCCTGACCCGAGATACCTCCTGACCCGAGATCACCTCCTGACCCTGAGGATCACCTCCTGACCCGAGGATCACCTCCTGACCCGAGGATCACCTCCTGACCCCGAGGATCACCTCCTGACCCTGAGGATCACCTCCTGACCCGAGGATCACCTCCTGGCCCTGAGGATCACCTCATAAACCTGAGGATTACCTCCTGACCCCGAGGATCATCTCCTGACCCCGAGGATCACCTCCTGACCCCGAGGATCACCTCCTGACATTGAGGATCATCTCCTGACCCCGAGGATCACCTCCTGACCCCGAGGATCACCTCCTGACCCCGAGGATCACCTCCTGGCCCTGAGGATCACCTCATAAACCTGAGGATTACCTCCTGACCCCGAGGATCATCTCCTGACCCCGAGGATCACCTCCTGACCCCGAGGATCACCTCCTGACTGAGGATCACTCTACCTGAGGATCACCTCCTGACCCCGAGGATCACCTCCTGACCCCGAGGATCACCTCCTGGCCCTGAGGATCACCTCATAAACCTGAGGATTACCTCCTGACCCCGAGGATCATCTCCTGACCCCGAGGATCACCTCCTGACACCGAGGATCACCTGACCTTGAGGATCACCTCCTGACACCGAGGATCACCTCCTGACCCGAGGATCACCTCCTGGCCCTGAGGATCACCTCATAAACCTGAGGATTACCTCCTGACCCTGAGGATCATCTCCTGACCCCGAGGATCACCTGACACCGTGGATCACCTCCTGACCTTGAGGATCACCTCCTGACCCCGATGATCACCTCCTGACCCCGAGGATCACCTCCTGGCCCTGAGGATCACCTCCTGAACCTGAGGATACCTCCTGACCCCGAGGATCATCTCCTGACCCCGAGGATCACCTCCTGACCCCGAGGATCACCTCCTGACCTTGAGGATCACCTCCTGACCCCGAGGATCACCTCCTGACCCTGAGAATCACCTCCTGACACCGAGGATCACCTCCTGACACCGAGGATCACCTCCTGACCTTGAGGATCACCTCCTGACCCCGAGGATCACCTCCTGACCCCGAGGATCACCTCCTGACCCTGAGGATCACCTCCTGACCCTGAGGATCACCTCCTGACCTTGAGGATCACCTCCTGACCCCGAGGATCACCTCCTGACCCTGAGAATCACCTCCTGGCCCTGAGGATCACCTCTAAATCTGAGGATTACCTCCTGACCCCGAGGATCACCTCCTGACCCCGAGGATCACCTCCTGACCCTGAGAATCACCTCCTGACACCGAGGATCACCTCCTGACACCGAGGATCACCTACTGACCTTGAGGATCACCTCCTGACCCCGAGGATCACCTCCTGACCTTGAGGATCACCTCCTGACCCCGAGGATCACCTCCTGACCCTGAGGATCACCTCCTGACCCTGAGGATCACCTCCTGACCCCAAGGATCACCTCCTGACCTTGAGGATCACCTCCTGACCCCGAGGATCACCTCCTGACCCCGAGGATCACCTCCTGACCCTGAGAATCACCTCCTGACACCGAGGATCACCTCCTGACCCCGAGGATCACCTCCTGACCCGAGGATCACCTCCTGACCCCGAGAATCACCTCCTGACCCCGAGAATCACCTCCTGACCCCGAGAATCACCTCCTGACACCGAGGATCACCTCCTGACACCGAGGATCACCTCCTGACACCGAGGATCACCTCCTGACCATGAAGATCACTACTGAGGCTCTCACAGTGCCACGAACATCACCTCGGGTGCACTGCCCACGACATCTCAGCACAGAGGATATAATTCACAGCTCTGAGGGTCTTAACACTATATTTCATCAAACGCAATTCATTTCAGGTCACCAAAATCCCGCACTTGTGACGACGTTTCGCTCCATCGTGGATCACTGCCGAGCCTTGCTTGACATCCGTCAACATCGACATCTGTCGATAGAGACATCTGTTAACATCTGACATCTGTCTGAACGTTCCATGTACAGAGTAGGTTGCATTAGCCGATACAACAACACGATCACAAATAAGCAACTAAGAAAACAAGGATAAGTGTCAAGTGTCTGGCAGTCGTGTGCCTCGGCGAACAAACCCACACGTCGAGTTAGGACTGGTTTTGCGCATTCAGGCCGCAATTCCGGGTCAAGAACTGCAACGCGGATCACGCGGGGTTATACCTAACTTGCGTTCTTCGTCTCACTGCCTCGACTCCTTCAAGACTCCATCACAACGCTGCTCTCGTAAGTTTTCCACACAATCTGCTTATATAGAAGGAGACTCACGAAAAGGTGATCCATCCCATTTTTTAACACAATAATAATAATAATAATCTTTATTTACTACCAGTACATGTACAAGGTATACAGACCATAGCTGACATCAATGACATATTACTATATACAAAGCCCCTTGTTATGCTGAGCATTTCGGGCAAATTAGGTCAGTTTTGTCCCCAGGATGCGACCCACACCAGTCGACTAACACCCAGATACCCATTTTACTGATAGGCGAACAGGGACAGCAGGTATCTTATGGAAACACCTAATGTTTCCAACCGTACCGGGAGTCGAAACACGGACCTCAGTATGTGAGCTGAGAGCACTAGCGAGTGAGATCCTAAAAAAAAATTAAGTCACAATACTATGGCTGAAACACTTTACCTAGCAGTAAATAGGTACCTAAGAGTTAGTCCAGTGTCATGGGTGGCATCCTGGGGAGAGGACCTAAGGACCCCACACTGCCCAGGCTCCTCCATCTTCAACTAGCGGTTCCGGAAGCCACTGAAACATCTTACCTATTAAAGTGTCATCACTACTAGTTAATTAACAAACACCAACACTGTCATCACTAATAGTTAACAAACACCAACACTATCATCACTAGTTAACACCAACACTATCATCACTAGTTAACACAAACACTACCATCACTAGTTACCAAACACCAACACTGTCATCACCACTAGTTAACAAACACCAACACTACCAGCACTACTAGTTAACAAACACCAACACTGTCATCACTACTAGTTAACAAACACCAACACTACCATCACTACTAGTTAACAAACACCAACACTGTCATCATTACTAGTTAACACCAACACTATCATCACTACTAGTTAACACCAACACAGTCACCTCTACTAGTTAACACAACACTATCATCACTACTAGTTAACACCAACACTACATCACTACTAGTTAACACACAACACTATCATCACTACTAGTTACAAAGTCATAAATTAACACCAACACTACCATCACTACTAGTTAACAAACACCAACAGCTACTACTAGTTAAAAACATCAACACTACATCACTACTAGTTAACAAAACACCAAACACCACTCATCACTACTAGTTAACACACAACACTACATCACTACTAGTTAACAAACACCAACATCATCATCTAGTTAAAACCACTCCATCACATGTAAAACCAACCATACCTCACACTATCTTCACACCCTCACTCTAGTCCAACTCCTAACAACATCTCTATTAAACCAAATACCATCCTTTTAAAAACAAATAATATACTATTACAAACACACATACCTACTAGTTAAAAAACCAAACTACCATCACTACTAGTTAACAAACCAACACTACCATCACTACTAGTTAACACCAAACTATCATCACTACTAGTTAACAAACACCACACACCATAACTATAGTTAACCAAACACCATCACTACTAGTTACCACACTACTATATAACACCAACACTACCATCAATACTAGTTAACAAACACCAACACTACCATACTACTGTTAACAAACACCAACACTACATCACTACTAGTTAACACCAAACTATCATCACTACTATAACATTAAACACCAACACTACATCACTACTAGTTAACAAACACCAACACTACCATCACTACTAGTTAACAAACACCAACACTACCATCACTACTAGTTAACAAACACCAACACTACCATCACTACTAGTTAACAAACACCAACACTACCATCACTACTAGTTAACAAACACCAACACTGTCATCACTACTAGTTAACACCAACACTGTCATCACTACTAGTTAACAAACCCCAACACTGTCATCACTACTAGTTAAACACCAACACTTTCATCACTACTAGTTAACACCAACACTGTCATCACTACTAGTTAACACCAACACTGTCATCACTACTAGTTAACACCAACACTGTCATCACTACTAGTTAACAAACACCAACACTACCATCACTACTAGTTAACAAACACCAACACTACCATCACTACTAGTTAACACACTACTCACTAAATTGTTCATGGTATAAGGCTCAATATCTGGGTTGGTTTACAACTCTTAAAATACAATTTTATAATCATGATGATGAATGGAATAATCTGTGCAATGAAACTGTTGCTTTATCTTCTTCTTGCAAGAATATATTGTAAAGTGTTTGTTGTGAAGACGAGGAGCATTGTTGGTGAAGAGTTGCCAGATGGTAGACTCTGCATGCTACTCCCTCAGGTTGCTGGCGTCTGGAAGCCTTCACAGGTGTGTTGGGATGATAAAACTGTGTGTGTGTGTGTGTGTGTGTGTGTGTATGTGTGTGTGTGTGTGTGTATGTGTGTGTGTGTGTGTATGTGTGTGTGTGTGTGTGTATGTGTGTGTATGTGTGTATGTGTGTGTGTGTGTGTGTATGTGTGTGTGTGTGTGTATGTGTGTGTGTGTGTGTGTATGTGTGTGTATGTGTGTGTGTGTGTGTGTGTGTGTATGTGTGTGTATGTGTGTGTATGTGTGTGTATGTGTGTGTGTGTGTGTGTGTGTTGTGTGTGTGTGTGTGTGTGTGTGTATGTGTGTGTGTGTGTGTGTGTATGTACTCACCTATTTGTGGTTGCTGGGGTGGTGGGTGTGTATGGGAGAATGTGGTGGTGGTGTGTGTGTATGGCAATGATACATATCATTCCCCCCCCCCACCATGAAGACACATTTACAATACCAATTTATATATTCCAGTTTATGTATTTAAACCAAAATTTCGTAAAAAAAAAAAAAAATACTACAGAAAAGACATATTTTTGATACAAAATCAGAAGAGTGAGTTAAGAAGACAGTAGTCCTTACCCCGAGAGCAGTGTTGGTGAGTGAACCAGCTGGTGTTGCAGTGTCGAGGACTGGAGACTGGTCTCACGGATGGAACCAACACAATTTCAGACTGTGTTGCATATAATCAAGGGGGAAAATGCGGTTCAGCTCCTGTTATGACGAACGTCAGTAGTCGGTCCCTTCAAACACAGTAGACGCCCACACGTCAATGTCACCTGAGCCGAACAGGTGATCGAACACTTCAAAAACAGGAGACACCCACACGTCAGTGTCACCTGAGCCGAACAGGTGGTCGAACACTTCAAACACAGTAGACACCCACACGTCAGTGTCACCTGAGCCGAACAGGTGGTCGAATACTTCAAACACAGTAGACACCCACACGTCAGTGTCACCAGAGCCGAACAGGTGGTCGAATACTTCAAACACAGTAGACACCCACACGTCAGTGTCATATATCAGTATATTTCAACACAGTATTCCTTCATAATCGACATACCTGCGTCATGGACTTCCTTTAATGTTAAAATAATATAGGTATTGCGCCCTCTGGCAGTGTGTGTACGACGAGTGATGTGTGTACTCACCTAATTGTGGTTTCAGGGGTCGATACTCAGCTCCTGGCCCCGCCTCTTCGCTGTCCGCTACTGGGTCTCTGCTCTCCCTGCTCCATGAGCTTTATCATACCTTGTCTTAAAACTATGTATGGTTCCTGCCTCCACTATATCTTTCTCTAGACTATTCCACTTCCTGACTACTCTGTGGCTGAAGAAATGCTTCCTAACATCCCTTTGACTCATCTGTGTCTTCAGCTTCCAGTTGTGTCCCCTTGTTTCTGTGTTCCCTCTCTGGAACATCCTGTCACTATCTACCTTGTCGATTCCCCGCAGTATTTTGTATGTCGTTATCATGTCTCCTCTGACCCTTCTTTCCTCCAGTGTTGTTAGTCATATTTCCCTCAACCTTTCTTCATAGGACAGACCCCTGAGTTGTGGAACTAACCTTGTCGCAAACCTTTGCACTTTCTCTAGTTTCTTTACGTGCTTGACCAGGTGTGGGTTCCAGACTGGTGCTGCATATTCTAGTATGGGTGTTACAAAATGACACGATATCTATTAGTAATAGACATCTCCAGTGAACACTAGAAAGGATAGCCCTTCTAGCATCCAGCCTGTTACTGGGCTTTTGTAACAAAGTCAGTATCCTGGTTCAGTTATCCGACATATTATTAATATCACCATTGGATCCCAACTGGTAGGATACTAACCAAACAGATGGTTTTAAAATGTTTATTATCAAAGTGAGAAAATCTAGGGTAGCAAAGTAAATCAAATATATAGATATTAATTAAGACATCAATTAGGAGGTTAGCTCCTACACTGCTCTCATATACAATGACTGTGCTGAGGGCACATATATCCAAATGACTCTGAAGTACCATCAGGTACAATGTAAATACAATAATACAGTTATATGCAAATCAGAATATATGAGTGTATGAGTGAGCTCCAGGTAACTCTTAAGACTCGACTCAACCAGTGTCCGACTGAACTTCTCATAAGCTAGCTTCTCTAACAAACTGACAATCAGAACAGCTTGATTGACCAGTAAAATGACCAATTCGCAGAACAGCAATATAACAGGCAACATCAACACAGCATCAGGAACCAGGAGATAGAAAATCGACCCTAACTGGGGACCATCAATAGATCCTCCAAAACAGTCACAAATCTCCCTTTCTACTGAAGCTAGGTTCAGCATAAACAATCCCAAACTGTGACGGTGCACAGATGCCTTATCGAATTAGGTCAGGAGCTGTAGCAAGATACCTGAGTTATCAAAGAGTGTCATGTGACACACAACCCAGAAAAACGTCGAAAATCACTGTCTAGTCTATCCTCTGTGAACAGAGTTACACAGAGTCCTGAGAAGTATGTTTCGTCTCACCACCGAACACATACTCTACCACAGAGTCTAAATGGCAAGAAAACAAGCAGGGACTGGAGAGAGGTGTTGACTCAACGATGTCCAGCTGCGTAGTGCTCTCGAGGAAGAAGCAGCAGCAGCCACCCACCTCGGGTGGAATCACGTGACTCCTCCCAGCAACAAGCCTAGTGTCATAATTTATAATATTACATCCTACTCAAATAAAAGCTAAGTCAAATAATAGTCCAATAATAGTATAAAGCACAATATTAACGATTTAGCTATTATCGAGAATATCAGCAATATAAAATTATAGAAAATGGAAATATACATAATAAATTTATATAAACATGTATATACATTGTGGCCCAATTCTGGGGTCGCAATAATGGGCCTGACGTACACGGTTTACAGTGTCTTGAACGATTCCTTGTTAAGGTAACGGAACGCTAATCTTAGGTTTGCCAGTCGCCCATATGCTGCCGCAGTTATCTGGTTGATGTGTGCCTCCGGAGACGTGCTTGGCGTTATACTCACTCCAAGGTCTTTCTCCTTTTCCGAGGTTTGTAGCCTTTGTCCGCCTAGCCTGTACTCTGTCAGCGGTCTTCTTTGCCCTTCTCTGATCTTCATGACTTTGCATTTGTGTGTACGACGAGTGATGTGTGTGTACGACGAGTGATGTGCGTGTACGAAGATTGATGTTTGTGTACAACGAGTGATGTGTGTGTACGACGAGTGATGTGTGTGTACGACGAGTGATGTGTGTGTACGACGAGTGATGTGTGTGTACGACGAGTGATGTTTGTGTACGACGAGTGATGTGTGTGTACGACGAGTGATGTTTGTGTACGACGAGTGATGTGCGTGTACGACGAGTGATGTTTGTGTACGACGAGTGATGTGTGTGTACGACGAGTGATGTTTGTGTACGACGAGTGATGTGTGTACGACGAGTGATGTTGTGTACGACGAGTGATGTTGTGTACGACGAGTGATGTGTGTGTACGACGAGTGATGTTTGTGTACGACGAGTGATGTGGTGTACGACGAGTGATGTTTGTGTACGACGAGTGATGTGCGTGTACGACGAGTGATGTGGTGTACGACGAGTGATGTTTGTGTACGACGAGTGATGTTTGTGTACGACGAGTGATGTGGTGTACGACGAGTGATGTGTACGACGAGTGATGTTTGTGTACGACGAGTGATGTGTGTGTACGACGAGTGATGTTTGTGTACGACGAGTGATGTGTTGTACGACGAGTGATGTTTGTGTACGACGAGTGATGTGCGTGTACGACGAGTGATGTGCGTGTACGACGAGTGATGTTTGTATACGACGAGTGATGTGTGTATACGACGAGTGATGTGTGTGTACGACGAGTGATGTGCGTGTACGACGAGTGATGTTTGTGTACGACGAGTGATGTTGTGTACGACGAGTATGTGTGCTGTACGACGAGTGATGTGTGTGTACGACGAGTGATGTTGTGTACGACGAGTGATGTGTGTGTACGACGAGTGATGTGGTGTACGACGAGTGATGTGTGTACGACGAGTGATGTTGTGTACGACGAGTGATGTGTGTGACGAGATGTTTGTACGACGAGTGATGTGTGTACGACGAGTGATGTGTGTGTACGACGAGTGATGTGTGTTACGACGAGAGATGTGTGTGTACGACGAGTGATGTTTGTGTACGACGAGTGATGTGTGTGTACGACGAGTGATGTGTGTGTACGACGAGTGATGTGTGTGTACGACGAGTGATGTGTGTGTACGACGAGTGATGTTTGTGTACGACGAGTGATGTGTGTGTACGACGAGTGATGTGTGTGTACGACGAGTGATGTGTGTGTACGACGAGTGATGTGTGTGTACGACGAGTGATGTGTGTACGACGAGTGATGTGTGTGTACGACGAGTGATGTGTGTGTACGACGAGTGATGTGTGTGTACGACGAGTGATTTGTGTGTACGACGAGTGATGTGCGTGTACGACGAGTGATGTGTGTGTACGACGAGTGATGAAACCTTCATTTGTTTCATATAATTTTATATTCACGTTTTAAAGTAAACACAAAGACAGTTTATTAATGTTATATAAATTACTAGAACTCACCACAAACTCTTTTGTTTAGTCATCGTAAGTGTAAATTCACTGGTTTTTGGTCTGATGTCAAAAGCTTTCGCCCGCCAGAACGAGATAATGGATTGTCCTGAGTGTGAATGCTGGTGTTCCGTGGCTCGTATGGTAGCGCACTCAGCTCACACACTGAGGTCCGTGGTTCGATTCCCGGTACGGGTGGAAACACTGGGGCGTGTTTCATTAAGACACCTGCTGTCCATGTTCACCCAACAGTAAATAGTTACCTGGGTGTTAGTCGACTGGTGTGGATCGCATCCTGGGGACAAAATTAACCCAAGTTGCCCGATATGATCTGCATATGAAGCAACTTTCTTTACAGTAGTATATCACTGATGTCAGCTATGGTCTGTATACCTTATACATGTACGTGTAGACCTCAGGGTCTACAGACTGTGAAGTGGCTGTTCCAGTTACCTTCCATACCCTTAAAGTTGCGTTTTTGGTTTTTTTCCTTTTCCGCCTTCCTCCATTGTTTTACTGTACCTTTTCTATATTTCAAAACGTTACTCCAGTACACAGCCGAGGATCCTGGGTCTCCAGTTACTCTCGTCCGTGTGAATGTGTGTATAAACTACCAGAGGGCAGAGTCACCTTCAATAGAATTATTTTCATCAGCATCACCATTGTCTTCCTGGGGAGGAAGTTAGGCAAGCTTAGGTTACCAACACTGCTGAGGTGAGGCTCATGTACCAACACTGCTGAGGTGAGGCTCATGTACCAACACTGCTGAGGTGAGGCTCATGTACCAACACTGCTGAGGTGAGGCTCATGTACCAACACTGCTGAGGTGAGGCTCATGTACCAACACTGCTGAGGTGAGGCTCATGTGCCAACACTGCTGAGGTGAGGCTCATGTGCCAACACTGCTGAGGTGAGGCTCATGTGCCAACACTGCTGAGGTGAGGCTCATGTACCAACACTGCTGAGGTGAGGCTCATGTACCAACACTGC
>WNWK01004517.1:30000-45000 GCA_009830355.1 Cherax destructor | reverse complement strand
CCCCTCTCACACCTCTTCACACCCTCTCACACCTCTCTCACCACCTCTCACCTCTCTCACTCACCTCTCTCACTCACCTCTCTCACTCACCTCTCTCACACACCTCTCTCACACACCTCTCTCACTCACCTCTCTCACTCACCTCTCTCACTCACCTCTCTCACTCACCTCTCTCACACACCTCTCTCACACACCTCTCTCACACACCTCTCTCACACACCTCTCACTCACCTCTCTCACACACCTCTCTCACCACCTCTCTCACACACCTCTCTCACTCACCTCTCTCACTCCCTCTCTCACCACCTCTCTCACCACCTCTCTCACACACCTCTCTCACTCACCTCTCACTCACCTCTCACCCTCTCACACACCTCTCCTCACACACCTCTCTCACCACCTCTCTCCTCACCTCTCTCACTCACCTCTCACTCACCTCTCTCACCACCTCTCTCACACTCTCTCACCTCTCTCACTCACCTCTCACTCACCTCTCTCACTCACCTCCTCACTCACTCTCTCTCACTCTCTCACACCTCTCCTCACCTCCACCTCTCTCACTCTCCTCACTCATCCTCTCTCACTCACCTCTCTCACTCCTCTCTCACTCACCTCTCTCATCTCTCACTCACCTCTCTCACTTCACTCTCTCACCACCTCTCTACACTCCTTCTCTCTCACTCACCTCTCTCACTCACCTCTCACTCCTCTCACTCACCTCTCACTCTCACTCACTCTCTCACTCACTTCACTCACTTCTCTCTCACTACTCACCTCTCTCTCACCTCACCACCTCTCACACTTTCACACCTCTCTCCCCTTCTCATCTCACTCTCTCTCACACACCCTCATACACCTCCATCTACCATTCAATTCTCGTCCACTTAAACACTGACTATTTTTATGGAGTTTTTAGCACCACATTACAAACACTTCACATCATAAATGTATTACAACAATACAGTATACTGCATAATAGGAAGAGATATGTACACTGTATCTGAGAGCTACTATGACCTTACTATTGTCTGGATGTTCCTGAGGAGGCAAAGTCACAATTGAAAGGACCTGGGTTTAGTCGACCGTTGTGGGTCACATTATGGAGGACTTGTAAGCCCCCAGCGGAAAGGAGCCACACAGCCTGGGTTTGATGGGTTAGCCTGGGTTAGTGAACCATTGGATGTCTTATTCAACTCCCAAGTTGCTGAGAGCAGAAGGAACTCTTAAATGCAGATAAATGAGAGAAAATTAATCTTGTGATGGGAAGTTCATGCCTTACGTTTGTAAAAGCCGTGTGATGACCCGCCAGGATGAATAACCTTCCTTCATATTGCTTCAAGAATTTCGAGAGAGGGAGAGTTTCTGTGAGAGAAATATTGACCATTATGGAACCGGGAAATTCTAAAAACGTAAGAGCAAAACATGAGATAATACTGAATAGATGAGAACTGATAAAGATGTGAGAGCAGTACTGACGGTGGTAAGTACAGTGCCTGCACTCTGAAGGACAGGTGGAGGTGGAAAGTACAGTGCCTGCACTCTGAAGGACGGGTGGAGGTGGGAAGTACAGTGCCTGCACTCTGAAGGACAGGTGGAGGTGGGAAGTACAGTGCCTGTACTCTGAAGGACAGGTGGAGGTGGGAAGTACAGTGCCTGCACTCTGAAGGACTTGTGGAGGTGGGAAGTAGTGTCTGCACTCTGAAGGACTTGTGGGAAGCACAGTGCCTGCACTCTGAAGGACAGGTGGAGGTGGGAAGTACAGTGCCTGTACTCTGAAGGACAGGTGGAGGTGGGAAGTACAGTGCCTGCACTCTGAAGGACTTGTGGAGGTGGGAAGTACAGTGTCTGCACTCTGAAGGACTTGTGGGAAGCACAGTGCCTGCACTCTGAAGGACTTGTGGAGGGAGTGCTGGAGTTTGGAAAATCATCTGAACTGTGGTGTTGGCACGCCTCTGGCAAGACGGTGATGGAACGAGTGATGGTGAAAGTATTTATCGGGTCATCTTACCATGGTGGGAGACGACCAGCGAGTTAAAAAAAAAACAGTACTTAAGATAGGATAACAGTACTTGAGACAGAATGATAGAGTTGAGGCCTTCTGAGGCGAGGATAATAACCCAGGATAACCCAGAAAAGCCAAGTAGTTAACCAAATCCATTACGGCCCTCCTGGTCCTCTCGTAAAAAGAGCCTACAACAGCCAACTAATAACGAAGTAACTAATCACTGCTAGAACATGGAAAGTAGTTCTTACGAACATTGCCAGTCCATCTCGCCCCACACGGGAGTCGACCCTGGGTCATTTTGGTTGTGAGTAGAAGGCTCTACCGTTGAGCTACAAGGCAGTCAGAGCGGAATCCTCTGCTCTTAGAGTATTATATACTTTAGACTGGTATTTGAAACTCGCACTCTCGCTCACGTTGGTACTGACGAAGAACTGTCCCAGCTGCTACAAGTTTGACCTATGCTTCATGAGCACCTGCATCACCTGAGGGCAGTTCCTCCTGGCAGCTTCCCCGACGATGGAATCCCCAGCGTGACGAAGGGGATAATCGTGTGAGAGATGGTTGTACAGGTGGAGGGAGTACGCATCGCTGGCCTTGAAGAACTCCCGACCAAGTCCTTTGCCCTTCGTGAAGATAATATCCAACGAAGCTAATTCATGTGTAGGGTAGAAGAGTCGCCGTGGAAAGATAGTAACGTTCCTGCATGACTCGACCTGGTTGTGGCTGACGGAGGCGTTGACTATCTCGGGACACATACGCTCCAGATGACTTGTAAGGAGTAGCGCTGAGATGCTTAGGTAGCCGCTGGGGTCGAAAACTGTAGGAATGTCACTCACCAGGTTCTGCCAATATTAGATGTGTGTGTATATGATAGAAATAAATAAATATTATATATATATATATATATATATATATATATATATATATATATATATATATATATATATATATATATATATATAAACCATTAAATATTAAAGTTCAGAAGAGGTAAACTGAAATTTATTTAAAGTGATTTGACTGGAATGAAATTGTTCACACTATATTACATATAACGTGGTCTAATCAGCGCCTACAATCCCCCTACATACTTGAATCTGAAGAATAAGACACATGTACAACATCTGGGTATCTTTATTGTAGACGTTTCGCCATCCAGTGGCTTTATCAATACAAATTCAAGGACGTAATGGGAAGACAGTAGAATTATATACAAAAGATGAGGTAATCATTCCCCCAGTGTTGGTGAAGAGTAGCGACGTCTTGGAGAGTGTGGAGCACAAGGCATGAACACTGCCGTTTATGTACCGTAAATATACACTTGAAGGCACTCTACACCGTTATCAAATTAGGAGGATTTTGGAAGTTATCCCAGCCAGGTGTCCAGTGGCCTGGTAGACAAAACTCTCGCCTCACACACTGAGTGTCTGTGGTTCGATCCCCGGCAAGGGTGGAAACATTAGCCATGTTTCCTTACACTTTCTGTCCCGTTCACCTAGCAAGTAGGTACCTGGGTGTTTGTGACTGGTGTGGGTGGCATCCTGGGGGACAAGACTGAAGCACCACAATGGAAATAACAGACAGTCCCTCGATGATGCACTGACTTTCTTGGGTTATCCTGGGTGGCTAACCCTCCGGAGTTAAACACCCCAATAAGATCTTATCATTCCAGGATGCTGGGAATGAGTTCAACAACTTCCATCACAGGGCGCGTTAACACGCCACTTGTTCCCAGACTCTGACTCCACTTACCATACACGGCCGTTGAAATTTTGAAGTCTATCGGATGAGGCATTCTTGAGCTATGAACAAAATAAAAAAAATAAAAATAAAATTCACGCAGCTTCTTAAAGGTCCTCCTTGAGGGATACCTAATATTGATCTCACGTGCCACAGCGGATGACGAGCCTTGAGGGATACCTAATATTGATCTCACCTGCACTAGCGATGACGAGCTTGAGGATACCTAATATTGATCTACCTGCCAAGCGGATGACGAGTCTTGAGGATACCATATTGATTCACATGCCACAGCGGATGACGATGCCTTGAGGGATACCTAAATAATCTCACCGCCACAGCGGATGACGAGCCTTGAGGGATACCTAATATTGATCTCACCTGCCACAGCGGTTGACGAGCCTTGAGGGATACCTAATATTGATCTCACCTGCCACATCGGTTGACGAGCCTTGAGGGATACCTAATATTGATCTCACCTGCCACAGCGGATGACGAGTCTTGAGGGATACCTAATATTGATCTCACGTGCCACAGCGGATGACGAGCCTTGAGGGATACCTAATATTGATCTCACCTGCCACAGCGGATGACGAGCCTTGAGGGATACCTAATATTGATCTCACCTGCCACAGCGGATGACGAGCCTTGAGGGATACCTAATATTGATCTCACCTGCCACAGCGGTTGACGAGCCTTGAGGGATACCTAATATTGATCTCACCTGCTACAGCGGTGACGAGCCTTGAGGGATACCTAATATTGATCTCACTGCCACAGCGGATGACGAGCCTTGAGGGATACCTAATATTGATCTCACCTGCCACAGCGGATGACTAGCCTTGAGGGATACCTAATTTGACTCACCTAATGCGCGTTGACGAGAGCCTTGAGGGAACCTAATATTGATCTCACCTGCCACAGCGGTGACGAGCCTTGAGGGATACCTAATATTGATCTCACCTGCCACAGCGGATGACGGCCTTGAGGGATACCTAAATTGATCTCACCTGCCTACGACCCTGAGGAAGCCTTGAGGATACCTAAATTGATCCACCTCAGAGCGGATGACGAACCTTGAGATACCTCAATATTGATCTCACCATGCCACAGCGGATGACGAGCCTTGGGGATACCTATATACTGCACTACTCAGCCTAGGGTTAGACCTTGAGGGATACCCTATTGATCTACCTGCAGCGGATGACGAGCCTTGAGGGATCCTATGATCTCACGCACGCGGATGACAGCCTTGGGATATAATATTGACTCACCTGCCCAGGAGAGCCTTAGGGATACCTAATTTGATCTCACTGCCACAGCGGATGACGAGCCTTGAGGGATACCTAATATTGTCTCACCTGCCACGCGGATGACGAGCCTTGAGTAAGTGATACCTGCCAATTGATCACCTTGCCCGGGATTAAGTCCTTGAGGAACGGTAGGATCTCTGGACCATGTCCGTAGCGGACCTTGAGGGATACCTAATATTATCTCACGCCACACGGATGACGAGCCTTGAGGGTACCTAATATTGATCTCACCTGCCACAGCGGTGACGAGCCTTGAGTACCTAAATTGACTCACCTGCCACAGCGGATGACGAGCCTTGAGGGATACCTAATATTATCCACCTGCACAGTTCGAGAACCATTTGATCCCCTAATGATTCACCTGCAGCCAATGATGATCCTGCAAGCGGATCGAGCCTTGAGGGATACCTAATATGACTCACCTGCAGGTTGACGACCCTTTGGGGATACCTAATATTGATCTCACCTGCCACAGCGGATGACGAGCCTTGAGGATACCTAATATTGATCTCACCTGCCACAGCGGATGACGAGCCTTGAGGGATACCTAATATTGATCTCACCTGCCACAGCGGATGACGAGCCTTGAGGGATACAATATTGATCTCTACCTGCCACAGCGGATGACGAGCCTTGAGGGATACCTAATATTGATCTCACTGCCACAGGGATGACGAGCCTTGAGGGATACCTAATATTGATCTCACCTGCCACATAGGTTGACGAGCCTTGAGGGATACCTAATATTGATCTCACCTGCCACAGCGGATGACGAGCCTTGAGGGATACCTAATATTGATCTCACCTGCCACAGCGGATGACGAGCCTTGAGGGATACCTAATATTGATCTCACCTGCCACAGCGGATGACGAGCCTTGAGGGATACCTAATATTGATCTCACCTGCCACAGCGGATGACGAGCCTTGAGGGATACCTAATATTGATCTCACGTGCCACAGCGGATGACGAGCCTTCGGGGATACCTAATATTGATCTCACCTGCCACAGCGGATGACGAGCCTTGAGGGATACCTAATATTGATCTCACCTGCCACATCGGTTGACGAGCCTTGAGGGATACCTAATATTGATCTCACCTGCCACATCGGTTGACGAGCCTTGAGGGATACCTAATATTGATCTCACCTGCCACAGCGGATGACGAGCCTTGAGGGATACCTAATATTGATCTCATCTGCCACAGCGGATGACGAGCCTTGAGGGATACCTAATATTGATCTCACCTGCCACAGCGGTTGACGAGCCTTGAGGGATACCTAATATTGATCTCACCTGCCACAGCGGATGACGAGCCTTGAGGGATACCTAATATTGATCTCACGTGCCACAGCGGATGACGAGCCTTGAGGGATACCTAATATTGATCTCACCTGCCACAGCGGATGACGAGCCTTGAGGGATACCTAATTTGATCTCACCTGCCACAGCGGTTGACGAGCCTTAGGGATACCTAATATTGATCTCACCTGCCACAGCGGATGACGAGCCTTGAGGGATACCTAATATTGATCTCACCTGCCACAGCGGTTGACGAGCCTTGAGGGATACCTAATTTTGATCTCACCTGCCACAGCGGATGACGAGCCTTCAGGGATACCTAATATTGATCTCACCTGCCACATCGGATGACGAGCCTGGAAACTGCTGATACCCGTAGTGATAAGGTCTTCAGCGAGTCTTGCTACCCAGTTGGTAGTGTTAGGGATGGGGCGCAGTGTGATGGTATCAAGATCCATGTATGTACCTCCGTAACGTCTCTCTAACTCTGCCCGACCAGCATCACTCAGTGTAGAGGCTGTCCTGCCTGGCGGAGACCTGAGGTCGCAGTAAGTATATTCAGGTAACACATGAATACAATCACATAAATTATCATATATAACAGCATATTGCAAACAATCGCAGACAGGCGATCTTAACAATGCAAGACAAGCCATGAGAGGGGGGAGATTTTTAGCTCAAGTTCTTTCACACTTATCAGTGCGTCATCAGGAGCTGTGCAGTGTTGCATATGCAACAAGGAGAAATGAGGGAAAGTTTTCTCAGAGGATAGTAGCGCGAGGCTGGGCCTCTGAATTTGCGGATACCAGGACGCAGGAAAACTAGGTTTAATACCCATCCCTAAGGTTCTAATCGCTAAGAACAGGTCATGCGACATAAGAGATTGTGTTACAATGGTGCATAATACACATACAGAATGAATTATTATGTGTAACCTTCTAATTAATAAACTAAAAGGGACGAATGCGCTCATTTGTCAGCTGACAATATCCTATGTCCCGGGCCTTCTAGAATATTCCAAAAATACTCGGGAGGGTCTCAGCATATGTTCCTAAGTGCTGCCTACCACTATTCTCAGTGTCGGTTAATATGTCTGTATTATTTATGGATCTCTCTAGTGTCCTGATTATTCTTTACGATAATAACTAGACAATTCCTGATTTATTCTTTTAACACCACTAACAACCTAATACTGTAAACCACTAAACTAGTTGCAATCACCATGTTGCAATTATCTATGTGTACCTTTGTACCCCTGTATCTAGACGGGTTTGGACCTCAATAGGTCATTCTGTTTGCTTCTTTTTGGGCTATCCTAGGATATCCACACATGCGCACCCACACCTGAATGAACATGTCTACTTTCTTTCTTACTACTAATGTTATATCAATCAAATTGCAGTCAGTGATTGCAACCACTTGACCTTGTGTACCTGTAACCTTACAGTACCTTTATACAGTAGTAGCTAAGTGGGTTATACGTTATGCCGACGTTCACACGGATGTAACATGATGTTATCTATTACATCGACGTTCACGACGGGCGTACCATGATGTTCAGTGCTCAGACAGAACTGTTGGGTACAATGATGTGGGCGGCAGCCCACCCTGGTGGGTGATTACAAGAACTAACATGGTTAAAGATACCATTCGACACCTGGGCCGCCCTGATTGAGTACTGGTGTTGGGATAATCTGGTTTCTAGATGTTTACCTGTCTGACCAATGTATGAGAGTGTGCAAAGAGCGCATGGGACCTTATAAACACCACCCACATTATAAGGCGGTGTGTTTTTAATCAACCTCTGTTTCACTGTCCCAGTGTTTTTGAAAGTAAGGTTAATATTGAACATTTATAGTGCCAGATGACGCAGTGGGAAGTGTGAAAGTACTTGAGCTAAAGATATCCCCCCCCCGTGGCTTGTCTTGCAGAACAGCATATGTGTACAATATGTACTTAGGATGACCCCAAAAAAAAAAAGACCTATTTCCACTGGAATCCTTGTAATATTTATGCCTTGTAATATCAATGTCTGAGTATTAATGCATATTTAAAATTGTACTATTGTTCACTTAGCTACCTCTCTTTTTTGTACATTTAAAAACTCCATGTCTAGTTCTTAAGCAGTCTTTAATAGTATTAGGCTTAGTCTCCGCGAACTGCACCACATACTGGTGGCTTTCTTTTATGCCTAATAATATTTGAATAATATGTAAACTACATTACCTGTGTAATGTAGACAAGAAATACATTATTTGTATTTGATGTTTGTGAAGAGACTTTCATCCAAGGAATTGTAGCAACCCCCCCCCCTTCCTCACCTGAAATTCTGATTCCCTTAATAATAATAATAATAATAATAATAATAATAATAATAATAATAATAATAATAATACATTATTATTATTATTATTATTATTATGAACACAGAGGGTATTATATAGTCTCAAGTGAGGTGTAAACTGGGGTGGTAGAAGTAGTAGTGATATAAGTTGAGTAGTAGTAACATAGGTGAACTCATTGCACATGAGTAAGATAAACAATTACATGGAGTATAAATAGGTTGACAAATATTCTGCGGAGGTTGAAAGAAGGCCTGTAGCAGTCCATCATGATGTGCTGTGTTGAATTAGCAGGAGAAACCATGTGATGAGTTCACTGCAGAGATTCTTGCTAAGACTTCAGAGATGGTGAAGCTGCCTTGTTTTGTTTAATTGTGTAGCACTTATCGCTGTTTCTAACACAATTAAACAAAACAAAGGCAGCTTCACCATCTCTGAAGTCTTAGCAAGAATCCTCCTGAAAACAGTGAACCCTACCATCACATAGTTTCTCCTGCTAATTCAACACAAGCACATCATAGATGCGGAACACTGCTACAGGCCTTCTCTATTCCAACCTCCAGCAGAAATATTTGTCTAACCTATTTTTATACTACCCATGTAATTGTTTTATCACCTTTTACTCATGTGCAAATTGATTGTTCTACCTTATTGTATTACTACTACTACTACAACTTATATCACTACTACTTCTACCACCCCTAGTATTACACCTCACTTGGAGACTATATATATACCCTCTGTGTCCATGTATCGCTTGTAACGGCTTGAAAAAGCTCCTGGAGAGCGAAACGTTGCCACAATAAAATGTCACATTAGTTGCATTTGTGTCCTTTTACTTAACATCTTATTTATAGCTGACATCAATGACATCCTGTATAGAAAGCCTCTTGTTATGCAGTGCATTTCGGGCAATTAGGTTAATTTTGTCCCCAGAATGCGACTCACGATAGTCGGCTAACACCCAGGTACCTATTTACTGCGAACTGAACATGGACAGCAGGTAGGTGTCTTAAGGAAACACGTTCTAATGTTTCCACCCGTACCGAGGATCGAACCACGGTGAGATGAGTGCATACCAACCCAGCTACCCTTACGAGATCATCTATTTCTCATAGGTATAATAATATTACATAAAATACCCCGAGAAGAATACCAAAATCTGCCTCTGTCGACTTACTAAGACTGAGCATCCAGACTCGATCTCTGTGCCACGTCCGAAGAGGTTCTTCGCTGAAGACCTGGTCCAGGTCCAGCCACCGCACCTCCACGTTCTTCAGGCCAGCCACCACCTGCTCACCATAACAACATAAGAATGGAGGAACACTACAGCAAGCCTACTGACCCATGCAAGGCTGGGCCTCACCAGACCCAAACCCACTAACAAAAATATTTGCCTGAACTAACAAAAAAATTGGCGAAAGTTGTATAGAATAACGACAAGTTAATAAGTAAGACACAGATGCAATAGTTAGGTGTCTTTATTTCTGAAACGTTTTAGCTACGCAGTAGGCGAGTGGTGCTTACCCACTGGTAGGGCGAAACATCTTTAAATAAAGATACCCAGGTGTTGCACATGTGTCTAATTAACTATGTGGAAAATGTTCTTCAAGAACATAATCACTCCTGTAACTTCTCTTGAAGATGCTGGGAGTGAACGTTTTGAACACAACCTCGAGTACCAGAGTGGGTAGCAACTCACTTGAACAAGAGGGTGGGTGTTGTTGAGGGAGGGGATGACCATGTAGACGAGCAGTGGGCGGTGTGGGTGGTGGTGGGCGGCGCTCTCCACAGCACAGACCTGACGAGGAGCCCAGAATTTGCAGTTTATGAAGATATCAATGTGCAAATTTCTTGTGTATCAGCAGACACAATTATTATTATTATTATTATTATTATTATTATATATATATATATATATATATATATATATATATATATATATATATATATATATATATATATATATATATATAGTATATATTTCTACACGTACATGATACAACTTATGCAGACCACAGCTGACATCAATGACATGCTATATAGAAAGCCCTGGTTATACTTTAGGTCGTACCTCTCTAGCGGTGAGTGAGGTGCCACAGGAGGTGTACAGAAAGTATATAGTATCCTCGTCAGGTGACTTCCAGGTGAGCTTGTGGGACTCCTGATACATGTCACCTTTGCATCGAGGACACAGGTGGTGCACCCAGCTGGCCCACTCTTCGCTAGTCTGCCATGAAGACGTTTTCTCTGATGTTTCAGCCTGGGGGCTCCGGGCAGACTCATAATTTTGGATTTTGACTTTGTTTTCCATAGCACTGCTTCCGTGGGCGTCCCTGGCCTTGCCACGGAGAACGATAATAATAAATGCGATCGTCAGCAGTGTTATGGCTTCGAAAATTAATACTTTTATGAAGGATTGTTGAAGATTCATTGTCCGTGAGGCGAGTTGAATCTATGAAGAAGAAAACCGTGAGGCATATATGGCGCAGACTTTAATAAAACTCTCAATTGTATATACAGTGGTACCCCGGTTTACGATATTTTTTCATTCCAGAATGCTGTTCAAGTGCCATTACCAAACGAATTTATCTCCTTAAGAAATGTTGTAAAATAGACTAGTCCTTTTAGACCCCCAAAATTACACTTACAAAAGCATTTAAAAAAATAAACTTACATAAAAGGGTGAGTTTGGGGACCATCGTAAACCGGGGTACCACTGTATAGTGGACCCCCGAGTTTCGTAAAAACTTCACTCCTGAAGTCTGCTCAAGTGCCATTACTGAACGAATTTACTCCCTTAAGGAAAAATTTCACGTAGGTTAGTCTATTTCAGACCCCCAAAAATACACTTCCACAAGAACTTACAAAATTATACTTACATAATTGCACGATTTCCGGGGTATTCGTTAATTGAGGGTACACCTAATGATTAAGTAAGTAAGTTTATTCAGGTATACACAAATGGTCGATCACCATGCCCAGCCCTTCTAGGGCAGGGTAGGTGCCAAGGCTGGAGCTTGCTACCATCTGCGGCTCGCAAGCCTGTCCTTCCCGTCAGCCTCCTTGGGGCGGGGAAGGTGGCAGACCAGAGGGGCCTAGCAACTATCTACCTACGTGCTTGTGGGCGAATATGGCTAGGCCTGGGACCAGTTGGTCCCACAGCTGAGGGGTACCCCCTCCCATGGGAGACTTCGGTCTCTGCTACTCCCACGCCAGGGAGCCGGAGCCGGGTCGCCATCTGGTAAAGACCCGGGCCGGGAGATTTCCCGGTGAATCAACACCTCCACCTATACACAAATACATTTACATACATTATCATACATAGAAGCATATGTGTAGAGAACCTAGGATAACCCAAAAAAGTCAGACAGAGTGACTTATTTCCATTGGGGTAAGTTTATTTAGGTACAGGTATACATAAATACAGTTACATAAATTATCATACATAGAAGCATATGTGTAGATTACCTAGGATAACCTAAAAAAGTCGGACAAAGTGAGTGATTTCCATTGGGGTCCTTTTAATAACAACCGGCGAATTAAGGAGGAAGGAGGATAAAGGAAATATACATACTAGGAATAAGGTAAACCGAGTTAGTATTTACATGTGTGTTAGATAAATCATTCTCTCTTTCTGTCGCTACATTCATTAGGTACCTTTTGGCTGTCTTCTTGGACTGGTTTATGCTATGACTGGCTTTGACATGTGCAGGCAGTCTGTTCCATTGCTTTACTGCTGTACAATAAAAGGTGTTTGAAGCCTGGCCACTGACTGTGGGTACTACAAAGTTGTGCTCTCTCCCCCTAGTACTATGACTGCTTTGGTTTAAAGCCTTAACAAAATTGACAGCTAGATATTCTGGACACTGTGAGCAATTTTATAAACGTGATTTAACTTCAGCTCTTTTACTCTATCTTAAGTATTCAGCATATCCAGTTATAATTCATGCTGACCTGCATGCTGTCTTGGATCCAGGTCCAGGATGAATCTTACCATTTTGTTTTGGGTGATTTGTAGTCTATCTTTCAGTTATTTTTTTTTTTTTTGGTCGAGACAGTACCATGAAGAGCAAGGGTAGTCCATATGACATTGTATAAGAGCTGTGGTTCCTACGTCGGTTTGCATGTGGCCAGCAGTTGATCGGGTCCTGATCCACCGAAAGACCTGGTCACGGACCAGGCAGCGGGCGCGTTGACCCCGGAACATCCTCCAGGTATACTCCAGGTTCTCATTTCGAGTGTATTTACTTTCAAAGGATTGGGCTATGTAATACTAGTATATTATTATTTATATTATTATTATTATTATTATTATTATTTATTATTATTATTATTATTATTATTATTATTAAACTTATAACAACAGGAAACGCGTAGGGGTTATTTATACATCTCGTGAATGGGTACTATTCGGGTTTGATCCGAGTAAAGGGAAAGGGTCGCACCAATCCATAGGATCAAAATCCCCTTACTAGCTCCGAAGTATCACTAGGGAAAGACCCAAAAATTTCAATCTTACCAAGTTATCGCAAGAGTAAGTCCCGCCGACCCTGCCGCTGGTGCTAGCTTAGTTCAACTAATTTCTGAGCTGTTGCTGAGTGACGTGGCTGCTGACGACTCTGACAGCACGACGCAGGTTGCGTATGGGAGAGCGTATCTCTGTGTAGAGCTTGATGGTGTGATGTTAATTCATGGCCAGCTCTACACGGAGTGTCGTTGTCTGGAGCCGGGATCATGGCGCTGACAGTCACACTGCTGGACTCCAGGAAGCTCTATGCAGAGAGGAAAAAAACTCTCCAAATGCTTGTTGAGCAACCTGCGTCTCACCTAACCTGGGTACCACGATACTAAATATAGCTACACTAAACCCCAATACTGGCGGAAGTTTTGCTAAGTTCTTACTGTTAGTCAAACAATTTGCTCCATCAGAACCTTATAACTAATGCAATAAGCGTAAATAAGCTGTAAGTTTAATAATGATATTTACTGATGTAGAGTGAGAAGAATTTAGAGACCCTGAGACGTGGCTATATTACCTGAGGCCTTGACATAATACACTATATCTGAGGTACTGCTTGTGTGTGTGTGTGTGTGCTCATCTATATGTGGTTACTGTGGTCGAGTGACAGCTCCTGGCCCCACCTCTTTGTTGGTTGCTACTAGATCCACTTTCTCCCTACTCCAAGAGCTTTATCGCACCCCTTTTTAAAGTTATGTATGGATCCTGCCTCCAATACATCACTCTCCAGATTGTTCCACTTTCTGACAATTCTAAGGCTAAAGAAATACTTCCTAAAATCCCTATGACTCATCTGAGTTTTCAACTTCTAGTTGTGTCCCCTTGTTGCTGTGTCCCATATCTGAAACATTGTCCTTATCCACCTTGACAATTCTTCTCAGTATTTTATACGTCGTTATCATGTCCTCCTTATCCCTCCTGTCCTCCAGTGTCGTCAGGTTGATTTCCTTTAACGTCTCCTCATAGGACATTCCCTTAGCTCCGGGACTAGTCTTGTTACAAACCTCTACTCTTTCTCTAATTTCTTGAGGTGCTTGACCAGGTGTGGGTTCCATGCCGGTGCTGCATACTCCAATATGGGCCTGACGTACACCGTGTGTACTCACCTAGTTGTGGTTGCAGGGGTCGTGTCACCGATATATATATATATATATATATATATATATATATATATATATATATATATATATTTATATATATATATAGGTAGTAGGTTGGTAGTCAGCAACCGCCCAGGGAGGTACTACCGTCCTGCCAAGTGAGTGTAAAACAAAAGCCTGTAATTGTTTTACATGATGGTAGGATTGCTGGTGTCTTTTTTCTGTCTCATAAACATGCAAGATTTCAGGTATGTCTTGTTACTTCTACTTACACTTAGGTCACACTACACATTCATGTACAAGCATATACACACCCCTCTGAGTTTTCTTCTATTTTCTTACTAGTTCTTGTTCTTATTTCCTCTTATCTCCATGGGGAAGTGGAACAGAATTCTTCCTCCGTAAGCCATGCGTGTCGTAAGAAGCGACTAAAATGCCGGGAGCAAGGGGCTGGTAACCCCTTCTCCTGTAGATACTATTACTAAATGTAAAAGGAGAAACTTTCGTTTTTCCTTTTTGGCCACCCTGCCTCGGTGGGAAACGGCCGACGTGTTGAAAGAAGAAAGAATATATATATATATATATATATATATATATATATATATATATATATATATATATATATATATATATATAAAATATATATATATATATATATATATATATATATATATACA
>WNWK01004517.1:0-25000 GCA_009830355.1 Cherax destructor | reverse complement strand
GCAGCTGTGTCAACACAACCTTCACTCTGTTGCCTCACCTTCTCTGCTTTACAAAATTCTGAAGTTTAAAATGACAGAAGTTAACTTTGACATTATGAGACCCATGTCCTTCATGAAGACACTGTAACCAAGAAATATATGTCGTGCCGAATAAGTAAAACTGGTCCCATTAGTAAGAACTCATTTAAGAACATAAGAAGAAAGAGGGAACACTGCAGCAGGCCTACTGGCCCATGCGAGTTAGGTCCAAGTCTCCCACCGGCTTAAGCCAATGCCCCGACCCATCCAGGTCAGGTTATATTCACTTAAGGAAGGAGCACGGCATCTGACCTAGTAGCACAAGCTAGTCAGGACCAACTCACACCCACCCGCACCCACTCATATATTTATCTAGCCTATTTTTAAAACTACACAACGTTTTAGCCTCTATAACTGACTCGGGAGTTTGTTCCACTCATCCTTTCTAAAATTTTCACTTATACATTTAAAGATATATATTTTTTTCATTTATGCTAATATAAAAAAATTAATGATTTTGTAACAAAAGAACCTTAGGAAACTTACCTGACTTTATTTTTCCTCCTAAAGTCTGTGTCTACGTCTTGTACTACAGCACTCTGGGGCGTATATATTAATATATATATATATATATATATATATATATATATATATATATATATATATATATATATACACGAGGGAGAGATGGAACAAGAGTACACAACAACACGTACATGGGAGGATCTTACGACGACGTTTCATTCCGAATTGGACCATTCACAAAGTCACACTGGGACCGAAACGTCGTCGTAAGTTTCTCTCGTCTATGTGAGGGTTATTTGCGTATTGTGCCAGTCAAGGTATTGTGCCAGTCAAGGTATTGTGCCAGTCACGGTATTGTGCCTTTTTGTTCAGTGAGGTAAGAGTAGCTTCAGAGACGTACACTGTGTACACGTGCAGCTACTTGCTAAGTAAGTTTATTCAGGTATACACAATTACAGTTACATACATAGATTATCATACATAGCAACACACGTGTGGAGAACCCAGGGTAACCCAAAAAAGTCAAACAGGGTGACTTAATTCCACTGGTCAGTGTACATGCGTGTACGTCCCGGGCTGGGGTACATACCTGCACGTTTTGTTCCTCTCTTCAGGTGTTTCTCTTCTTTGAACACCGTGTGCGCAGTCACCAATGTGTACTCACCGTGATGTGGTTGCCGGGGTCGAGTCACAGCTTGTAGGGTCGAGTGTGTGTGAGTGCATCAGGACCCAGTCATATCGGCTTGAGACCAGCCATGTACGGATGTTAACTCCAGTGGGCGTCGCTCACCCCAATGCTTAGTTACATGTGCGATAGTGTGTGTTCACCTCACCTATTCATGTGGTTGCAGGAGTTGTTTCTCAGCTCCTGGCCCCTCCTCTTGACTTGACACTGCAAATTAACTCCATCGTAGCCTCGTGGGCCCTTTTGTACTATTCTTAAAACTATGCATGGAGCCTGCCTCCTCACCAAGACCATTCCACTTCCAGACCACTCTTAGGCTGAAGAAATGCTTCCTGACATCCCTGTGGTTCATCTATGACTTTAACTTCCAACTATATCCTCGAGTTCCCGTGTCTAGCCTCTCAAAGAACCTGCTAATGTCTACCCTATCAATTTTCCTGAGTATTTTACATATCGTTATCATGTCTTCCCCGGTTCTTCTGTCCTCCAGTGTCGTTAAGTCCAGTTTCGTTAGCCTCTCCTCGTGGCTCATGTTCCTTAGCAGAGGAACAAACCTTCTTGCTTATTACTTCACTTTATCAAGTTTCTTAGCATGATTTTTCAGGTGCGGGCTCCACACTGGTGCTGCGTACTCACTCACACATACACACACACACACACTCTGTAAGGACATAGATCATTGTAGAAGCCTCTCCGGAAGTATAACTTAGATGTTTCAGTACAACTAGCCTGTTGCTGCTGCTGCTGTTACTCTTGGTGTGGGCGTGGTGCAACACTAAGGAGGCAGTGTGGGCGTGATACAACACTGGGTGGAGTTACTGCCCCATATCAGGCACGCCCGTCTCCTCCACCCTCCATAATACTCCCACACCTCCAGCGTCTGCCTTCCTCATGGAGGACAGAAGGGAGACACCTAACTTTTGTTCCCACAGTGTGGTAGCAACACACTGCTGGTGTTCCCACAGTGTAACTATCGTACAGAGTGTGGTAGCAACATATTACTTGTGTTCCCACAGTGTAACTATCATACAAAGTGTGGTAGCAACATACTGCTGATGTTCCCACAGTGTAACTATCATACAGAGTGTGGTAGCAACACACTGCTGGTGTTCCCACAGTGTAACTATCATACAGAGTGTGGTAGCAACACACTGCTGGTGTTCCCACAGTGGGATAATGCTCCTACCACGGAGCTCAGTGGTATGAGCATTATCCGCACCTAGCAGTAAATAGGTACCTGAATTTTAATCACCTTCTACCTGCTGCTCGCGTTCACCTAGAAGTAAATAGGTGTACATTGGACGCTAGTAACCTGACATCTGCTGGCCGTGTTCACCTTGCGGTAAATAGGTACCTGAGTGTCAGCCGTGGGTGAGTGACCTTCTGATCCTCTCTGGAGGTCACTGTCAGTGTGAATTGTGTAGGTCACTTGTGGCAAGGGAAGTTCTGTTATCCCTGTGATAACTAGTTAGGAATGACACGATAACAGGAGATGGGGGAGGAAGAGGAGGAGGAAGAGGAGGAGGGGGTGTTAGAATAAGAACAATTTATACTTATAAATAACCTCAGAGAAGTAACCCTATTTGAATTAGGTTGATTGTGGTCCAGGATCTCTGATTCACTCCCCGTGGTCCGGGACCAGTGGGGGGGGATTGTGGTCCAGGATCTCTGATTCACTCCCCGTGGTCCGGGACCAGTGGGGGGGGATTGTGGTCCAGGATCTCTGATTCACTCCCCGTGGTCCGGGACCAGTGGGGGGGGATTGTGGTCCAGGATCTCTGATTCACTCCCCGTGGTCCGGGACCAGTGGGGGGTTCGTTCCAGGATCTGATTTCTCTTCACACCATTAAATTATATGAATAAATATTTTCTTTATATATTTATATATATATATATATATATATATATATATATATATATATCAATGAAATCATCTTGAAAGCAAAGAAGTACACCAGGTTTAGTACTCTGATCACCACGAAGAGTACGGCCCGGGACATATACACCGTGAGATGTCTGTCTCTCAATGTATATACACAGAGTTTAATCCTTACCTTGTGTAGTAGAGAGATATCAAACCCAGGTAACCAGCCAGAAGTGAGTGTATTAGGATAAGTTTACCCTGAAAGCCATATATATATACTGTAAATTACTTAAAATACGGTATCATTTTTTTCCTACAGTTTTTTTAGATGGAAAAAAAGAGATGGTGGGCGTCGGGACACAATTCCTGAAATACCAGGTGTTAAAAAAATCCAGACAAGCCCTGACGATCAATATACCTTGGAGGAAGAATTTAGTCTCTGGTGAGATTCCTATGAATGTAAAAAAACTCAGACCGTAGGCCTACTTTACAAAGGAGGCAGCAGAGCGATGGCAAAACACAAGCTTATGCCGCTAATATCACGCAGTATGTGACGTCACTGGCTTAGAAAGCAGCAAGGTGCAGACTGATATACTTGTGCAACATCTGGGAATCTTTATTGAAAAGTGTAGAAGTCTGAAAACGAAGCTTCACGTGTGAGACGGACACTTTAACACAGATAACCTCAAGGACCCGAGTGTATACATTACGCCAAGCATATCTCCTGTTCACCGTACTGGCTAGCAGGAAGTTAAGGGGCAAGACGCCAGGAGCTGTAGCTCATCACTCTTAGTTTCTTCCAGATATTAAGAGACAGGCAGAGAGGGAGACAGACAGACAGACAGGATCAAGAAGTCATGGTCCTGCCTAGCAACTATTCTGTCTGTCTACCGTTATAGGAGTCGCTCCTAAATTCTGACCCATTTTTTACGTGTTGCTGTCAGACCAGTTGTTGTGTGTGTGTGTGTGTGTGTGTGTGTGTGTGTGTGTGTGTGTGTGTGTGTGTGTGTGTGTGTACTCACCTAATTGTACTCACCTAATTGTGGTTGCAGGGGTCGAGACTCAGCTAGTCTGAGTGTGTGTGTGTGTGTATGTATGTGTGTGTGTGTGTATGTATGTGTGTGTGTGTGTGTGTGTGTGTGTGTGTATGTATGTGTGTGTGTGTGTGTGTGTGTGTGTGTGTGTGTGTGTGCATCCTTCTGTCTGTCTGTCCTGCACCTCAGAACAGTTCTCTGTCTCATGACCACATCCACAGTGCCCTCTGCCTCGTCACGTGACTCTGTCAGCCAATCGGAAGAGCCTCTTGCTGACACCCCAGCCCGCTCAGCTTCCGGTCTGCTGCTGGCACAGTCTGACACTTGGCACCACTGAGCGAGGTAGTGTAGGTGGCACCCAGACGAAATTCTACCACCTAGAAGTAAGAATAGTAAAGAAGGTGACGTGTGGCTCAGTGGTACACACAAATGTCTAACGTCTAAAATAGACCTCCATGTAGCGTGACTGAGACACTGTAGGTGAGGAAATACGTAGACAATGTCTACCTGGAGTCTACCTGGAAGGTATTCCGGGGATCAACGCCCCCGCGGCCCTGTCCATGACCAGGCCTGCCGGTGGATCAAGGCCTGATCAACTAGGCTATTACTGCTTGCTACGTGTAGTCCAACGTATGAACCACAGCTCGGCTGATCCAGCACCGACTTTAGGAATCTGTACACTTTCCTCTAGAAGACAGTCGGGGGTCTATGGTACTACATATTTTATTTCGGCCACGTTTCTTTGCCAGAAGTTTCAGCAAGCCTCAGTATACGTTAAAAGGACATATCACGGATATTATATAGTAAATATGTGAGGTGTAATGGGCTGAGAATGAACATGTGTAAAGTATTAACATATATCTACCAGGTACTAAGTGATGGGTGTGTTGTGGGCTTTCAGGATTATTCTTTATTATACTTCATAAATTTTGAAGGTGGTACAGTGTTTGGGGGATCATATCTGACAGCAGGATGAGGGAAGCTTCTGAACACTTCCTCGTATGGAGGTCTCTTCGTCATTCCACTACCTGACCCTGAGAGCTGTCGTGAATAACACATACTTTCGTGTTATTGGTTTTGCAAGCATGTTTATGTTAAGTAATCTGTGTTTCTAAATTCCTTGAAATTTCCACAACGTGCACTTTCTGGCGACTCCCACATGGAGTAATGTCAACACTGGTGTCACTGCCTTCAGAATTAGCTGCTCTGGTTTTGGGTAAGTCTTTGGTGGTGGTGGTATACTTCTGATATACCTTAGAAGGCTTTCAAGAGTTTTCCTTACTCCTGCAGCTTAGCCCCGGGCCAGGTCTGTCTGGCACTTACCTGATCAGTCAGGCTGCTGATGCTGCTGGTGGCTCTTTGGCCAACATATCCATCACAGTCTGATTGGTCTGGCACTTGACGGACGTACATGTCCAATTTTCCTTGAAAATTCGCACACGTGTTCCAGCAGTGCTTCTGATGTGTTGCAGTAGTGCTAAACAGTCTGGGACCTTCACCTATTGTGTTGATACACAATGAGAAAGCCTTGGTTACATTCTCATCTACTCTGTTGTTACTGAGAATGATGCACGTTGATGATTCTAGTTCTGTGTGTACTGATTATATACCAGCATGGGCCAGTAGGACTTCTGTAGTGCTCCTTCATGTTCTTATATAAAGATATGTGTTGATTAAGTATGAACCTCTCTACACATTCAGAAAATATGCAGGGAACTGCAAAATCTGTGAAGACTTTGTGTGTGTAGACGCACTCTTCCCGCTGCTATTCTTATTCTGTCTACGTGAAGAAAAATATCCTATTACCACCCTTCATTTAGGCCAGTGAGTTTTTGGCAGAGCTGGAACCTCAGTGTTGGGTCTTCAGATTCTTGTATGTGGGAAGGAAATTATCTTCTCTTTGTCTGCTAAATAAAATTAGATAGACATCTCTATTTGCTAAAGTTTTTTTTCTTCGCACAGATCTCTTATGTTTAATGTACCTTGGTGCTATGATGATCATATTGTCGACACGACACAACTACGACACGCTATTGAAGTGTTCGGCCTCCGTATACTTCGTAAACAAGTTGGCAAGAACCACGCCGATGGGTGCACCCATTCCCATACCATAACACCGTCTGTAGAGGCTGTCGTTGCAGCTGAAGCAATTGAAATTCACACAACTCACATTGCCAATCTTTTTTTTTTTGTTATCTGGGAGGAGGAGAAATATGAGTAATATTGTATCTTTCTGGTGTGGGAGTGCAAAGGTAAGTGTACATGAACCTTTGTACACACCAAAGTCACATTCATACTCCCTCTGTTTCTGTTTAGTAAATCTCCGACGTTCCGTCCGTCCCTACCAATACGAGAGAGGGCAAAAATAATTGAGAGGCCCAGGTTGTATAGCAGTGGTCTACAATACCACTGATATACAGTATTGTATACCAACCACTATTGTATACCACTGATATAAAATATGAAGTATTAAACACATGACCAACATCTGGGTATCTTTACTTCTAGACGTTTCGCCATCCAGTGGTTTTTATCTACAGTCTTCAGATTATGTCCATGTTTTGTATCGATAAGGCCACTGGCGGGCGAAACGTCTATGAAGTGAAAATACCTGGATATTGGAAACGTGTCACCCCTCTCTCTCTCCCCTCTCTCTCCCCTCTCTCATATAAGGACAGACAGCTTACAATTAAAGATCTACTAGCGTCTTAAGATAAGTCTAACTTGTCGCTTGTCGTCGGATATATTAAGAGAGGGTCATTGACCATGGTACAGGCAGGAGGCTCCACACTCCTTGCTAACCACGATTATATATATATATATATATATATATATATATATATATATATATATATATATATATATATATATATATATATATATATATATATATATATTTATATGCAAAACAACCACAGGTGGAGTTGTTGAATGATAGCTCTAGGCCCCAAGAATGATACGCAAATTTCATTTAGTGCTATATAAAGTAGATTTGCATTGCAGATTAAGCTAAGGACGCTTGGCTAATGTTAAAAAACAATTTATATATATTTTTGGCTGTTGAACTGGTAAGATTCCTGCTGAGGGAGATGATGAAGAGGGTGGGACTCGTCAAGCACTCCTCGGATGGTACGACTACAGACACACCGGGGCCAGGAGCTAGAACTCGACCTCTGCAGCCACAAATAGATGAGTAACACACACACACACACATACACACGTACACGCGATGAATCGAGTAACCATAACTAGGTGAGTACAACTAGGTGAGTACACACACACACACACACACACACACACACACACACAGTGTTATTCTTGGTATATGTAAACGACATGACGGATGGGATAGACTCAGAAGTGTCTCTGTTCGCAGATGATGTGAAATTAATGAGGAGAATCACATCGGAAGAGGACCAAGCAGGACTTCAAACAGACCTGGACAAGCTTGACATCTGGTCTAGCAACTGGCTTCTCGAATTTAATCCCACCAAATGCAAAGTCATGAAGATCGGAGAAGGGCAAAGAAGACCGCTGACAGAGTACAGGCTAGGTGGACAAAGGCTACAAACCTCGGCAAAGGAGAAAGACCTCGGGGTGAGTATAACGCCAAGCACGTCTCCGGAAGCACACATCAACCAGATAACTGCGGCAGCATATGGGCGACTGGCAAACCTAAGATTAGCGTTCCGTTACCTTAACAAGGAATCGTTCAAGACACTGTACACAGTGTACATCAGGCCCATACTAGAATATGCAGCACCAGTCTGGAACTCACATCTTGTCAAGCACGTCAAGAAACTAGAGAAAGTGCAAAGGTTTGCGACAAGGTTAGTTCCACAACTCAGGGGACTGTCCTATGAAGAAAGGTTGAGGGAAATAGGACTAACAACACTGGAGGACAGAAGGGTCAGAGGAGACATGATAACGACATACAAAATACTGTGGGAATCGACAAGGTAGATAGTGACAGGATGTTCCAGAGAGGGGACACAGAAACAAGGGGACACAACTGGAAGCTGAAGACTCAGATGAGTCAAAGGGATGTTAGGAAGCATTTCTTCAGCCACAGAGTAGTCAGGAAGTGGAATAGTCTAGCGAACGATATAGTGGAGGCGGGAACCATACATAGTTTTAAGAAAAGGTATGATAAAGCTCATGGAGCAGGGAGAGCAGTGACCCAGTAGCGGACAGCGAAGAGGCGGGGCCAGGAGCTGAGTCTCGACCCCTGCAACCACAATTAGATGAGTACAATTAGGTGAGTACAGACACACACACACACACAGAGTTGTCAGGAAGTGGAATAGTCTGAAAAGTGAGGTAGTGGAGGCAGGAACCATACATAGCTTTCAGACGAGGTATGATAAATAACAAAAAGGCACAATACCGTGACTGGAACAATACACACACAACCCGCACATATAAAAGAGAGGAGCTTACGACGGGCCGAAACGTCGTCGTAAGCTCCTCTCTTTTATATGTGCGGGTTGTGTGTGAGGTATGATAAAGCTCATGGAGCGGGAGAGAGAGGACCTAGTAGCGGTCAGTGAAGAGGCGGGGGCCAGGAGCTGAGTATCGACCCCTGCAACCACAAATGGGTGAGTACAAATAGGTGAGTACACACACACACACACACACACGCTATGTGTACCCCTAACAACAATCTTCAACACGTCTATCGAAACAGGGCAACTACCAGAGGTATGGAAGACAGCAAATATAGTTCCAATTTTTAAAAAAAGGAGACAGAAACGTAGCACTAAACTACAGACCAGTGTCACTGACATGTATAGTATGCAAGGTCATGTAGAAGATAGTCAGGAGAAGAGTGGTGGAGCACCTAGAAAGGAATGAGCTTATCAACGAAGGCCAACACGGTTTCAGGGACGGGAAATCCTGTGTCACAAACCTACTGGAGTTCTATGACAGGGTGACAGCAGTAAGACAAGAGAGAGAGAGGGGTGGGTAGATTGCCTATTCTTGGACTGTAAGAAGGCGTTTGACACAGTTCCACACAAGAGATTAGTGCAGAAGCTGGAGGACCAGGCAGGGATAACAGGGAAGGCACTACAATGGATCAGGGAATACCTATCAGGAAGACAGCAGCGAGTCATGGTCCGTGGCGAGGTGTCAGAGTGGGCGCCGGTGACGAGTGGGGTTCCACAGGGGTCAGTCCTAGGACCGGTGCTGTTTCTGGTGTTTGTGAACGACATGACGGAAGGAATAGACTCCGAAGTGTCCCTGTTTGCAGATGATGTGAAGTTGATGAGAAGAATTCAATCGGAAGAGGACCAGGCAGAACTACAAAGGGATCTGGATAGGCTGCAAGCCTGGTCCAGCAATTGGCTCCAGGAGTTCAACCCAATCAAGTGCAAAGTCATGAAGATTGGGGAAGGGCAAAGAAGACCGCAGACGGAGTACAGTCTAGGGGGCCAGAGACTACAAACTTCAATCAAGAAAAAAGATCTTGGGGTGAGTATAACACCGGGTACATCTGAGGCGCACATCAACCAAATAACTGCTGCAGCATACGGGCGCCTAGCAAACCTAAGAACAGCATTCCGACATCTTAATAAAGAATCGTTCAGGACCCTGTACACTGTGTACGTTAGGCCCATACTAGAGTATGCAGCACCAGTTTGGAACCCACATTTATCCAAGCACGTAAAGAAACTAGAGAAAGTGCAAAGGTTTGCAACAAGACTAGTCCCGGAGCTAAGGGGTATGTCCTACGAGGAGAGGTTAATGGAAATCGACCTGACGACACTGGAGGACAGGAGAGATAGGGGGGACATGATAACGACATATAAAATACTGAGAGGAATTGACAAGGTTGACAGAGACAGAATGTTCCAAAGATGGGACACAGCAACAAGGGGACACAGTTGGAAGTTGAAGACTCAGATGAATCACAGGGATGTTAGGAAGTATTTCTTCAGTCACAGAGTAGTCGGGAAGTGGAATAGCTTGGGAAGCGATGTAGTGGAGGCAGGTTCCATACACAGCTTTAAGAAGAGGTATGACAAAGCTCATGGCGCAGGGAGAGTGACCCAGTAGCGGCCAGTGAAGAGGCGGGGCCAGGAGCTATGTCTCGACCCCTGCAACCACAACTAGGTGAGTACAACTAGGTAGGTGAGTGCACACACCGTAGTGACATAGCTGAATTCCTGATATTAATTTTTTCCACGTTGCTGGTAATAGAGGCTCTCAGTGCCAGCAGGTGGTGGCAGTCAGTGCCAGCTGGTGGTGTCTCTCAGTGCCAGCCGGTGGTGGTATAAAATCCACCCCTGCTGCCACCATGACCGTCAACCATGCTACCTGACCCTCCTTCTGGACGGCAGAGATATGCTTGTTCAACAGTGCCACTCAACTCCCTTGTTCAACAGTGCCACTCAACTCCCTTGTTCACCAGTGCCACTCAACTCCCTTGTTCAACCACACACACTGCAAGAAGTGAAGAATGAAAGACATCACAACCACTCATTCTGGACCAGCTGTGACTACCCTGGACCAGGGGTCAAGGAAGGGTGGACCAGCTGTGACTACCCTAGACCAGGGGTCAAGGAAAGGTGTACCAGCTGTGACTACCCTGGAGCAGGAGTCAAGGAAGGGTGTACCAGCTGTGACTACCCTGGAGCAGGAGTCAAGGAAGGGTGTACCAGCTGTGACTACCCTTTACCCCGTGTCAAGGAAGGGTATACCAGCTGTGACTACCCTGGACCCTGTGTCAAGGAAGGGTGTACCAGCTGTGACTACCCTGGACCCCGTGTCAAGGAAGGGTGTACCAGCTGTGACTACCCTGGACCCTGTGTCAAGGAAGGGTGTACCAGATGTGACTACCCTGGACCATGTGTCAAGGAAGGGTGTACCAGCTGTGACTACCCTGGACCCTGTGTCAAGGAAGGGTGTACCAGCTGTGACTGCCCTGGACCCCGTGTCAAGGAAGGGTGTACCAGCTGTGACTACCCTGGACCCTGTGTCAAGGAAGGGTGTACCAGCTGTGACTACCCTGGACCCTGTGTCAAGGCAGGGTGTACCAGCTGTGACTACCCTGGACCCCGTGTCAAGGAAGGGTGTACAAGCTGTGACTACCTTGGACCCTGTGTCAAGGAAGGGTGTACCAGCTGTGACTACCCTGGACCCTGTGTCAACGAAGTGTGTACCAGCTGTGACTACCCTGGACCCTGTGTCAAGGAAGGGTGTACCAGCTGTGACTACCCTGGACCCTGTGTCAAGGAAGGGTGTACCAGCTGTGACTACCCTGGACCCTGTGTCAAGGAAGGGTGTACCAGCTGTGACTACCCTGGACCCTGTGTCATGGAAGGGTGTACCAGCTGTGACTACCCTGGACCCTGTGTCAAGGAAGGGTGTACCAGCTGTGACTACCCTGTACCCTGTGTCAAGGAAGGGTGTACCACCTGTGACTACCCTGGACCCTGTGTCAAGGAAGGGTGTACCAGCTGTGACTACCCTGGACCCAGTGTCAAGGAAGGGTGTACCAGCTGTGACTACCCTGGACCAGAGGTCAAGGAAGGGTGTACCAGCTGTGACTACCCTGGACCAGAGGTCAAGGAAGGGTGTACCAGCTGTGACTACCCTGGACCAGGGGTCAAGGAAGGTGTACCAGCTGTGACTACCCTCGACCAGGGGTCAGGAAGGTGTACCAACTGTGACTACCCTGGACCAGGGGTCAAGGAAGGGTGTACCAGCTGTGACTACCCTGGACCAGGGGTCAAGGAAGGGTGTAACAGCTGTGACTACCCTGGACCAGGGGTCAGGAAGGGTGTACCAGCTGTGACTACCCTGGACCAGGGGTCAAGGAAGGGTGTACCAGCTGTGACTACCCTGGACCAGGGGTCAAGGAAGGGTGTACCAACTGTGACTACCCTGGACCAGGGGTCAAGGAAGGGTGTACCAGCTGTGACTACCCTGGACCAGGGGTCAAGGAAGGGTGTACCAGCTGTGACTACCCTGGACCAGGGGTCAAGGAAGGGTGTACCAGCTGTGACTACCCTGGACCAGGGGTCAAGGAAGGGTGTACCAGCTGTGACTACCCTGGATCAGGGGTCAAGGAAGGGTGTACCAGCTGTGACTACCCTGGACCAGGGGTCAAGGAAGGGTGTACCAGCTGTGACTACCCTGGACCAGGGGTCAAGGAAGGGTGTACCAGCTGTGACTACCCTGGACCAGGGGTCAAGGAAGGGTGTACCAACTGTGACTACCCTGGACCAGGGGTCAAGGAAGGTGTACCAGCTGTGACTACCCTGGACCAGGGGTCAAGGAAGGGTGTACCAGCTGTGACTACCCTGGAACAGGGGTCAAGGAAGGGTGTACCAACTGTGACTACCCTGGACCAGGGGTCAAGGAAGGGTGTACCAGCTGTGACTACCCTGGACCAGGGTTCAAGGAAGGGTGTACCAGCTGTGACTACCCTGGACCAGGGGTCAAGGAAGGGTGTACCAGCTGTGACTACCCTGGACCAGGGGTCAAGGAAGGGTGTACCAGCTGTGACTACCCTGGACCAGGGGTCAAGGAAGGGTGTACCAGCTGTGACTACCCTGGACCAGGGGTCAAGGAAGGTGTACCAGCTGTGACTACCCTGGACCAGGGGTCAGGAAGGTGTACCAGCTGTGACTACCCTAGACCAGGGGTCAAGGAAGGGTGTACCAGCTGTGACTACCCTGGACCAGGGGTCAAGGAAGGGTGTACCAGCTGTGACTACCCTGGACCAGGGGTCAAGGAAGGTGTACCAGCTGTGACTACCCTGGACCAGGGGTCAAGGAAGGGTGTACCAGCTGTGACTACCCTGGACCAGGGGTCAAGGAAGGGTGTACCAGCTGTGACTACCCTAGACCAGGGGTCAAGGAAGGGTGTACCTGGACCAGTTTAGAGGCAATGAAAAGGAAGAGTCAAGGTAAAGAGTGAGGAGGAAAGAGAAGAAAGCAGTGGAAAGGGCGAGGTGGAGAGGAAGGAGGGGGCAGGGAAGGAAGGAGGGATAGATACGGAGAAGGAGGAGGAGGAGGAAGAGGTGGAGGTAACTAGGCATCATGGCGCTAGTACTGTAGGTAATTACTAAGGAACTGGTACCGCAACATCAAGGTCACTGGCCGTACCACTCACTGCAACCTCCGCCTCCTCCTCCTCCGCCTCCTCCTACGCCTCCTCCTCATCTTCCTCAGATGAATCCTTATTACCTCCCAATTCCCCACGCTGCATGACCCCTACGGGCTCAGTGCTTCCTTGCCTATCTGGAGCGGGTCTGCGTGAAAATAAAATTCAACTACACATCAGATACTCTTGTTGCACTCTTGTTGCACTCTTGTTGCACTCTTGTTGCACTCTTGTAAACTCAGTGTTGAGACGAGCTTGCAAGATCTGCTTAAGGCAATGATGGATTATTATTATTATTATTATTATTATTATTATTATTATTATCGTCGTTTAGTGAACTTGCTGGACGTTGCGTTACTCACTACGTTCATTCTTGAGCTTCGTTGATCGTCCGCGTTACACATTAGGTTTATCTCGAGCCTCGTTGAACATCGCTTTCTCTCCCTTTCCCTGTTCCTCTACTCCCTATCCACCTTCCACCTGTTTCTCCCTGGACCTTGAGGGCGAGTATTAGTGTCCCCGTGATGGACAGTCGTTCAGGGAACGTCATTCAATCCCACTCACTGGTCAGGATCACATTGCTTGCCGTTAAGTGCCATCAGTACATCATCATCCTAGAGTTCTGGAGTGCCATTTGTAACCCCTGGGCAGCGTCCAGGCACCGTGTACCGGTCATATCTTCACCAGCCGGGTTTTTCCTCCCAGGCTCCGTCTGTGTATTGTGTACAGGGCACTGATAAGATTTTCAAGTGTCTGGGAACTGTGGGCTGGGGACCGCCCCGAGCGATCATGGGGACCGCCCCGAGCTGTCATGGGGACCGCCCCGAGCTGTCATGGGGACCGTCCTATGTTAGGTTATACCGGTGACGGCTGCGGATGTAAAGAACAATCATCTTCGTGTTTTTGTCTCAAAGAAGAAACCTTGGCCAATAATAACTAAACTTTATCTGGTGACAAGAGAGTCAGGGAGAGACGATAGACCGGGGTCTTGTCTGCTAGGCTCACACTCGTCTTGTAGGCCTGGTCTCGGACCAGACCTCCTAGGTTGGAAGGGCAATGCTACAGGCTTAAGAACTATTAAAAACACATAGGAAAGTAAAGGCATGTGTAGACTGTATGTAAGTTGAAGTTTGTGAGGTTTATTTACGAGTTAATGAGTCAAAAAAAGATTAGATCAACAGTCCTGTCACTGGTAGTGTCGTCCTGGATGGTTGCTGTCTACCAATCTGCTGTCTACCAACCTGCTGTCTACCAACCTGCTGTCTACCAACTTGCTGTCTACCAACCTGCTCTCTACCAACCTGCTGTCTACCAACCTGCTGTCTACCAACCTGCTGTCTACCAACCTGCTGTCTACCAACCTGCTGTCTACCAACCTGCTGTCTACCAACCTGCTGTCTACCAACCTGCTGTCTACCAACCTGCTGTCTACCAACCTGCTGTCTACCAACTTGCTGTCTACCAACCTGCTCTCTACCAACCTGCTGTCTACCAACCTGCTGTCTACCAACCTGCTGTCTACCAACCTGCTGTCTACCAACCTGCTGTCTACCAACCTACTGTCTACCAACCTGCTGTCTACCAACCTGCTGTCTACCAACCTGCTGTCTACCAACTGCTGTCTACCAACCTGCTGTCTACCAACCTGCTGTCTACCAACCTGCTGTCTACCAACCTGCTGTCTACCAACCTGCTGTCTACCAACCTACTGTCTACCAACCTGCTGTCTACCAACCTGCTGTCTACCAACCTGCTGTCTACCAACCTGCTGTCTACCAACCTGCTGTCTACCAACCTGCTGTCTACCAACTTGCTGTCTACCAACCTGCTCTCTACCAACCTGCTGTCTACCAACCTGCTGTCTACCAACCTGCTGTCTACCAACCTGCTGTCTACCAACCTGCTGTCTACCAACCTACTGTCTACCAACCTGCTGTCTACCAACCTGCTGTCTACCAACCTGCTGTCTACCAATCTGCTGTCTACCAACCTGCTGTCTACCAACCTGCTGTCTACCAACCTGCTGTCTACCAACCTGCTGTCTACCAACCTGCTGTCTACCAACCTACTGTCTACCAACCTGCTGTCTACCAACCTGCTGTCTACCAACCTGCTGTCTACCAACCTGCTGTCTACCAACCTACTGTCTACCAACCTGCTGTCTACCAACCTGCTGTCTACCAACCTGCTGTCTACCAACCTGCTGTCTACCAACTTGCTGTCTACCAACCTGCTCTCTACCAACCTGCTGTCTACCAACCTGCTGTCTACCAACCTGCTGTCTACCAACCTGCTGTCTACCAACCTGCTGTCTACCAACCTACTGTCTACCAACCTGCTGTCTACCAACCTGCTGTCTACCAACCTGCTGTCTACCAACTGCTGTCTACCAACCTGCTGTCTACCAACCTGCTGTCTACCAACCTGCTGTCTACCAACCTGCTGTCTACCAACCTGCTGTCTACCAACCTACTGTCTACCAACCTGCTGTCTACCAACCTGCTGTCTACCAACCTGCTGTCTACCAACCTGCTGTCTACCAACCTGCTGTCTACCAACCTGCTGTCTACCAACCTGCTGTCTACCAACTTGCTGTCTACCAACCTGCTGTCTACCAACATGCTGTCTACCAACTTGCTGTCTACCAACCTGCTGTCTACCAACCTACTGTCTACCAACCTGCTGTCTACCAACCTGCTGTCTACCAACCTGCTGTCTACCAACTTGCTGTCTACCAACCTGCTGTCTACCAACCTGCTGTCTACCAACCTGCTGTCTACCAACCTGCTGTCTACCAACCTGCTGTCTACCAACCTACTGTCTACTGTCTACCAACAGTAGGTTAGAACCAATCTACCAACCTACTGTCTACCAACCTACTGTTGGTAGACAGTAGGGAATTTACATGCTAGTTGTTGTTCATACGTTGGATTACGTGCGGCCAGCAGTAACAACCTGGTTTATCAGGTCCTGATCCACCGGAAGGCCTGGTCAAAGACCAGGCCGCGGGGGTGTTGACCCCTCGGAACGACATCCAGGAAGACTCCAGGTAGCCCCTACCTGGAGCCTACTAGAAGGCCTTCTACCAGAGCTACACACCAACATAACATCTTACTAGAGTGAAATATACTGGGAACGCCTGGAAGCACTTGACTTGTACTCACTGGAGAGCAGGCGAGAGAGATATATCATAATCTACACCTGGATGATCCTGGAGGGACTGGTCCCTAATCTGCACACAGAAATTACCTCTACGAAATCAAAAGACTTGACAGGGGATGCAACATACCGCCAGTGAAAAGTAGGGGCGCCACTGGTACACTAAGAGAAAACACAATAAGTGTCAGGGGCCCAAGACTGTTCAACAGCCTCCCACCAGCCTTAAGGGGCATTACCAATAGACCCCTGGTTGTCTTCAGCAGGGAGCTGGACAGATACCTAAAGTCAGTGCCAGATTAGCCGGGCTGTGGTTCCTACGTTGGACTACGTGCGGCCAGCAGTAACAGCCTCGTTGATCAGGCCCTGATCCACCGGGAGGCCTGGTCATGGACAGGGTCGCGGGACGTTGATCCACGGAATACCCTCCAGGTAGGTAAAACCCGGGTTATAAACAGCGTTTCTCCGTGGATAAAAATTGTGTCCATAAATGGCAAGACGGACATGACTATTAACAAGACTTGACTTTGAAGCTGTGTTTAATATATCCCAGGTAACTTGTAGCTTGTTACCTGGCAGTTACGTTAATATATCCTAGGTAACTTGTAGCTTGTTACCTGGCAGTTACGTTAATATATCCCAGGTAACTTGTAGCTTGTTACCTGGCAGTTACGTTAATATATCCCAGGTAACTTGTAGCTTGTTACCTGGCAGTTACGTTAATATATCCCAGGTAACTTGTAGTGTGTTACCTGGCAGTTACGTTAATATATCCCAGGTAACTTGTAGCTTGTTACCTGGCAGTTACGTTAATATATCCCAGGTAACTTGTAGCTTGTTACCTGGCAGTTACGTTAATATATCCCAGGTAACTTGTAGTGTGTTACCTGGCAGTTACGTTAATATATCCCAGGTAACTTGTAGCTTGTTACCTGGCAGTTACGTTAATATATCCCAGGTAACTTGTAGCTTGTTACCTGGCAGTTACGTTAATATATCCCAGGTAACTTGTAGTGTGTTACCTGGCAGTTACGTTAATATATCCCAGGTAACTTGTAGCTTGTTACCTGGCAGTTACGTTAATATATCCCAGGTAACTTGTAGTGTGTTACCTGGCAGTTACGTTAATATATCCCAGGTAACTTGTAGCTTGTTACCTGGCAGTTACGTTAATATATCCCAGGTAACTTGTAGTGTGTTACCTGGCAGTTACGTTAATATATCCCAGGTAACTTGTAGCTTGTTACCTGGCAGTTACGTTAATATATCCCAGGTAACTTGTAGTGTGTTACCTGGCAGTTACGTTAATATATCCCAGGTAACTTGTAGCTTGTTACCTGGCAGTTACGTTAATATATCCCAGGTAACTTGTAGCTTGTTACCTGGCAGTTACGTTAATATATCCCAGGTAACGTGTAGTGTGTTACCTGGCAGTTACGTTAATATATCCCAGGTAACTTGTAGCTTGTTACCTGGCAGTTACGTTAATATATCCCAGGTAACTTGTAGCTTGTTACCTGGCAGTTACGTTAATATATCCCAGGTAACTTGTAGCTTGTTACCTGGCAGTTACGTTAATATATCCCAGGTAACTTGTAGCTTGTTACCTGGCAGTTACGTTAATATATCCCAGGTAACTTGTAGCTTGTTACCTGGCAGTTACGTTAATATATCCCAGGTAACTTGTAGCTTGTTACCTGGCAGTTACGTTAATATATCCCAGGTAACTTGTATGTGTTACCTGACAGTTACGTTAATATATCCCAGGTAACTTGTAGCTTGTTACCTGGCAGTTACGTTAATATATCCCAGGTAACTTGTAGTGTGTTACCTGGCAGTTACGTTAATATATCCCAGGTAACTTGTAGCTTGTTACCTGGCAGTTACGTTAATATATCCCAGGTAACTTGTAGCTTGTTACCTGGCAGTTACGTTAATATATCCCAGGTAACTTGTAGTGTGTTACCTGGCAGTTACGTTAATATATCCCAGGTAACTTGTAGCTTGTTACCTGGCAGTTACGTTAATATATCCCAGGTAACTTGTAGTGTGTTACCTGGCAGTTACGTTAATATATCCCAGGTAACTTGTAGCTTGTTACCTGGCAGTTACGTTGAGCACCAGAGCGATGCTGGGAGAATGTTAAGTGGATGTTGAGCTAATGTGGAGGGTACCTCAAGTGTGGTAGATGGTAGATAAAGACATTTTTTTATAGCAAAACACTATTGTTTAATAGTTTTCCTAAAATTATATCTTAACAAATGTAATGTATCTCTGGTAAGGAGTGGTGGCAGGGTTGTACAAGGAGTGGTGGCAGGGTTGTACAAGGAGTGGTGGCAGGGTTGTACAAGGAGTGGTGGCAGGGTTGTACAAGGAGTGGTGGCAGGGTTGTACAAGGAGTGGTGGCAGGGTTGTACAAGGAGTGGTGGCAGGGTTGTACAAGGAGTGGTGGCAGGGTTGTACAAGGAGTGGTGGCAGGGTTGTACAAGGAGGTGGCAGGGTTGTACAAGGAGTGGTGGCAGGGTTGTACAAGGAGTGGTGGCAGGGTTGTACAAGGAGTGGTGGCAGGGTTGTACAAGGAGTGGTGGCAGGGTTGTACAAGGAGTGGTGGCAGGGTTGTACAAGGAGTGTGGCAGGGTTGTACAAGGAGTGGTGGCAGGGTTGTACAGGAGTGGTGGCAGGGTTGTACAAGGTGTTGGCAGGGTTGTACAAGGAGTGGTGGCAGGGTTGTACAAGGAGTGGTGGCAGGGTTGTACAAGGAGTGGTGGCAGGGTTGTACAAGGAGTGGTGGCAGGGTTGTACAGGAGTGGTGGCAGGGTTGTACAAGGAGTGGTGGCAGGGTTGTACAAGGAGTGGTGGCAGGGTTGTACAAGGAGTGTTGGCAGGGTTGCACAAGGAGTGGTGGCAGGGATGTACAAGGAGTGGTGGCAGGGATGTACAAGGAGTGGTGGCAGGGATGTACAAGGAGTAGTGGCAGAGATGTACAAGGAGTGGTGGCAGGGTAGTGGCAGGGTTGTACAAGGAGTGGTGGCAGGGTAGTGGCAGGGTTGTACAAGGAGTGGTGGCAGGGTAGTGGCAGGGTTGTACAAGGAGTGGTGGCAGGGATGTACAAGGAGTAGTGGCAGAGATGTACAAGGAGTGGTGGCAGGGTAGTGGCAGGGTTGTACAAGGAGTGGTGGCAGGGTAGTGGCAGGGTTGTACAAGGAGTGGTGGCAGGGATGTAAACACAGGTCAACAACAGTCACAAACTTCGTAAAAAAAGCGTCTCTTATTTTCCCCTAACAAGACAACAACTGTGCTAAGTCAAGATGTGACCTCAAGGTACAAAACACTTTTATAAACGACATTTCGGTCCCAGGGGTTACGAACTAGGTTAGACCTAACCTAGGTTAGACCTAACCTAGCTGACACAGTAACAGTCTCGGCTTCAATGCTGACTTGAGTATACAAAGATTCTACAACCACAAATATTTGTGTAGAGCAGTGGGAAGCTGGGCTAGTGTCCCCTAGTAGGTGGGGAAGCTGGGCTAGTGTCCCCTAGTAGGTGGGGAAGCAGGGTTAGTGTCCCCTAGTAGGTGGGGAAGCTGGGCTAGTGTCCCCTGGTAGGTGGGGAAGCTGGGCTAGTGTCCCCTAGTTGGGGAGGAAGCTGGGCTAGTGTCCCCTAGTAGGTGGGGAAACTGGGTTAGTGTCCCTTAGTAGGTGGGGAAGCTGGGTTAGTGTCCCCTGGTAGGTGGGGAAGCTGGACTAGTGTCTCCTAGTATGTGGGGAAGCTGGGCTAGTGTCCCTTGGTAGGAGGGGAAGCTGGGCTAGTGTCCCCTGGTAGGTGGGGAAGCTGGGTTAGTGTCCCCTAGTAGGTGGGGAAGCTGGGCTAGTGTCCCCTGGTAGGTGGGGAAGCTGGGCTAGTGTCCCCTAGTAGGTATTGAAGCTGGGCTAGTGTCCATTGGTAGGAGGGGAAGCTGGGCTAGTGTCCCCTGGTAGGTGGGGAAGCTGGGTTAGTGTCCCCTGGTAGGTGGGGAAGCTGGACTAGTGTCTCCTAGTAGGGGGGGAAGCTGGGCTAGTGTCCCTTGGTAGGTGAAGAAGCTGGGCTAGTGTCCCCTGGTAGGTAAGAAAGCTGGGTTAGTGTCCCCTAGTAGGTGGGGAAGCTGGGCTAGTGTCCCCTGGTAGGTGTTGAAGCTGGGCTAGTGTCCCCTAGTAGGTGTTGAAGCTGGGCTAGTGTCCCCTGTTAGGTGGGGGAAGCTGGGCTAGTGTCCCCTGGTAGGTGGGGAAACTGGGTTAGTGTCCCCTAGTAGGTGGGGAAGCTGGGCTAGTGTCCCCTGGTAGGTGGGGAAGCTGGGCTAGTGTCCCCTGGTAGGTGGGGAAGCTGGGTTAGTGTCCCCTGTTAGGTGGGGAAGCTGGGCTAGTGTCCCCTGGTGGTGGGGAAGCTGGGCTAGTGTCCTCTGGTAGGTGGGGAAGCTGGGCTAGTGTCCCCCTGGTAGGTGGGGAAGCTGGGCTAGTGTCCCCTAGTAGGTGGGGAAGCTGGGCTAGTGTCCCTGGTAGGTGGGGAAGCTGGGCTAGTGTCCCCTGATAGGTGGGGAAGCTGGGCTAGTGACCCCTGGTAGGTGGGGAAACTGGGTTAGTGTCCCCAGTAGGTGGGAAGCTGGGCTAGTGTCCCCTGGTAGGTGGGGAACTGGGCTAGTGTCCCCTGGTAGGTGGGGAAGCTGGGCTAGTGTCCCCTGGTAGGTGGGGAAGCTGGGCTAGTGTCCCCTGGTAGGTGGGGAAGCTGGGCTAGTGTCCCCTGGTAGGTGGGGAAGCTGGGCTAGTGTCCCTGGTAGGTGGGGAGCTGGGCTAGTGTCCCCTGGTAGGTGGGGAAGCTGGGCTAGTGTCCCTGGTAGGTGGGGAAGCTGGGCTAGTGTCCCCTGGTAGGTGGGGAAGCTGGGCTAGTGTCCCCTGGTAGGTGGGGAAGCTGGGCTAGTGTCCCCTGGTAGGTGGGGAAGCTGGGTTAGTGTCCCCTGGTAGGTGGGGAAGCTGGGCTAGTGTCCCCTGGTAGGTGGGGAAGCTGGGCTAGTGGTGAGGGGCGAATGGGCAGCAGTTCTTTAATTATTATCGGTGAAAAAGTGGACTGGCTGAGGTCAGGACGGAGGAGTGGAGTAACTGAGGTCAGGGCGGAGGAGTGGAGTAACTGAGGTCAGGACGGAGGAGTGGAGTAACTGAGGTCAGGACGGAGGAGTGGAGTAACTGAGGTCAGGGCGGAGGAGTGGAGTAACTGAGGTCAGGGCGGAGGAGTGGAGTAACTGAGGTCAGGACGGAGGAGTGGAGTAACTGAGGTCAGGACGGAGGAGTGGAGTAACTGAGGTCAGGACGGAGGAGTGGAGTAACTGAGGTCAGGACGGAGGAGTGGAGTAACTGAGGTCAGGGTGGAGGAGTGGAGTAACTGAGGTCAGGGTGGAGGAGTGGAGTAACTGAGGTCAGGACGGAGGAGTGGAGTAACTGAGGTCAGGGCGGAGGAGTGGAGTAACTGAGGTCAGGACGGAGGAGTGGAGTAACTGAGGTCAGGACGGAGGAGTGGAGTAACTGAGGTCGGGCGGAGGAGTGGAGTAACTGAGGTCGGGCGGAGGAGTGGAGTAACTGAGGTCAGGACGGAGGAGTGGAGTAACTGAGGTCAGGACGGAGGAGTGGAGTAACTGAGGTCAGGACGGAGGAGTGGAGTAACTGAGGTCAGGACGGAGGAGTGGAGTAACTGAGGTCAGGGCGGAGGAGTGGAGTAACTGAGGTCAGGACGGAGGAGTGGAGTAACTGAGGTCAGGCGGAGGAGTGGAGTAACTGAGGTCAGGGCGGAGGAGTGGAGTAACTGAGGTCAGGACGGAGGAGTGGAGTAACTGAGGTCAGGACGGAGGAGTGGAGTAACTGAGGTCAGGACGGAGGAGTGGAGTAACTGAGGTCAGGACGGAGGAGTGGAGTAACTGAGGTCAGGGCGGAGGAGTGGAGTAACTGAGGTCAGGACGGAGGAGTGGAGTAACTGAGGTCAGGACGGAGGAGTGGAGTAACTGAGGTCAGGACGGAGGAGTGGAGTAACTGAGGTCAGGACGGAGGAGTGGAGTAACTGAGGTCAGGACGGAGGAGTGGAGTAACTGAGGTCAGGACGGAGGAGTGGAGTAACTGTCGCGTGGGTCTTGGGAGAGATATATAGGAGGTCAAAGATACTCCTTGTTGGATGGTTACGGTATATTTACAGTAAGTGAAGGAGAGTCCAGCCACCCGTCTGTCTCGCCTGTAGGTCTAACGTTAGTGAGGGAGAGTGCCTATGAGAGGCTGTGCACATGCGCTGAGCCTCTGACGTCAGCGGGTACCGTGACGTCACACGCAAAGGGACCAGCTGTATAAAAGGAAAGATACACTACACAAGTGTATATATGATACTGACACGACAGCTCGGCCATGTTATCGTATGACGTCTCGGCATACTATACAACTCTATAGACTGAACAGACAGGTGGTACTGGATGAATCTATACAATAGCAAACACATTATAACTTTGAACTGATCAAGATTATTCTTACTCTCGCACTTCTTGAGTTAATGGTACTTAAGAGAAATTTAATGGATCTAGAAATAATGGATTATATATAAAACAATTGCAAATTTGATCGATCAATCTGTATTCATGCACTCAGCGGGTTCTGAGGAAGAATAAATATATTTACAAGGAAGAAGTTTTAACAGAAAAAGAGAGACTCGGCTAGCACGGTCAACTGTTAAAGCTCAGAACTCGCAGGGAACATGAACACACACAAAAAAAATTCTAGATAATGAACACTTAGTAACAAAACACACAGTCGACAATTTCTCTTAACTCAATCATCTAATTGTACAGTCTATTTACATTTAACCCCAACTCTGCTAGGGTAAGATTTACATATACAGAATGGTTATCATCTCTGGGTGGATCAAACTCTGTTACAGTAGGTAACTCAACTTCTGATTGAGGAGGGTCTACACTGATATCAACAAATGATACTTGGGGTTTCTCAACACTTGTCGTGTACAAGAGTAACGACAATCAGGTTGTCCCTCTGACTCACTACTAGAAGTTGAAGGTACTGGGTCAGACGGATTATCATTGTCAGTCACAACAGTCTGGTCGTCAGGGGCTTCGTCTTCGTCACATACTAACTTCATATGATCTAGATGCGATTCTTTACACTTACCCGTACTAAGTTCTCTAACTTATACTTATTGCCCTTGATATATTCAACTACTCGATAGGGCCAACAAACTTTGGTCTAATTTAGGCATTGCTGAAGTTTTGTTAAAGTTGAACAACATGACTCTGGACCCTACTTGAACTTTAGTCGGTTTGGCTTTAGTATTAGTTACTCTAGTAAATTCTGCTGTTGACTTATGAAGTGCTTCACGGATTCTTCTGAAAACACTCTGAGCTTGGCTGGTACGAGTTGCTATGAAATCATCAGGGTTATACGACGGTTTGGATTAGAATATAACAACTCATAAGGCAAACGCTTGTCAACACCATACAAGGCGTAATGCGGCGTATCACCTATAGAAGCATTGAAAGCAGAATTTATAGCACATTGAACATCAGGTATAACTTCATCCCAGGTTGAACTATTGGGATTAACAGTGGCTCTCAAGACATCGAGTACTTTTTATTAGTTCTTTCCGCTAAACCATTGCTGGCAGGATGGTGTGGAACAATGGTAGATTTAGTAATCTTATACAAGGCACATAGGTTTTCTAGAATCTCGTTGCAAAATTCACCTCCATTATCGGATACTAAGGATTTAGGAGTGGTGTGTCTACATATTATACGTTCCTTAAACGCTTTAGCTACTGTCTCGGCAGTCTTGTCTGGAATAGGAACTAACTCACAATATCTGGTGAAATGATCGACCATCACACACAGATGTTTATTGCCTTTGCGTTGTACATTGAAAATTAGTTAGCAGATCTATTGCAACTCTTTCCCATGGCTCACTAGTAGTGGGATACATCTGGATAGGATTGGGACCGTTGATATTACCCTTGTGTTTCACACAAACACTACACTTCTTAACATACTCGGTAATATCAGTTGCCATACGAGGCCAAAAGTACTTCAATCTTGCTTGTTTAATCGAACGGTCCATACCAGGGTGTGCAACACCTGGTGCATCGTGAATTAGCTGTAAAGCTACTTTTACTAGTGACTGAGGAATTACTAACTGGTATGCCCGTCTACTAGGCGTTCCCAGCCGGTTACGCGACAGTAATTCTTGGTTCATAACAAAATCACTGATAGGTGCTGGTGGCTTCACAGTAAGAATAAGGTCTTCCTGTAGCAGGAATCGAGTCACACCAGACCACAAGGGATCTGTTCTTTGGGGATTCTTTACATCCTCAGCACTAAACGGAGGATCAGCAGTTACTACGCTAACATGTCGCAAACGATGATAAGAGGGCATCTAACCTGAAAGAAAATTGACACAGCTGTTCATCGTGCCTAGGGACCGCGTTCACTAGTTCCTTTAGACAATAAACGGATCTACGGCCTCCTTAGGATTGAGGAACTTACGTAATCTTGATTCATAATCTTCCCATTTAGTTAGACCTTGAATTCTTTCATACGCAAA